>UZAF01017791.1:6232-41511 GCA_900617895.1 Haemonchus placei
CGTACGCGTGGACGCTTGTCTCGGTTTACACAGTACAGCAGACTCCATAACCGGAGAACGTCCGTTGCGCGCGTCCGTCAAAACTAGGTCACCCCGCCCACTTCGCGCGCGGCGCACCCCCACTGAGGTCCCAAGATGACATTACAGTATCACCAAGTGTCCATGGAGCGAACGATTTGCGTTCTTCAGTGTTATCTTCTCTTTGGCTGACTGCAGTGGACCAGGCGCAAATCGTATGCCCCACTGACAACTGCGACGTCTGTCAAGTATCGCGGGCTAAAGCGCCGCATGCGACGGCCGCGGCGTGACCTATTTCTGACGGACGCGCGCAACGAAGCGCACCCCTCCATAACCAATGCATAACTCACCGCTTCCTAGAGAACTCTCAATAGACCATCCGTCAATGACTTTTCCTTTCAGGGCTGCCTCAACTTCATCTGGTTCAAAGCTATAATACGACTTTTTCTTAAAATTGATTGGTTTTATATGCAAACTTCTAATTGGTGAATTACGAAAATCAACCATAGAAGAGGGCTGGCACGGGATGCGCATTACAATTATTTCTCTCCCGGACGTATTATTCAAATGCTTACTATGGAGGCAGAAATGCACATGAGGGGGACCGAGAAAATCACTCAGGCTTTTTTTTGCATAACCGTAGATGACATGGTTAGAACGGCTTAGCTGTGGCAGAAAATAGAACCCGACAAAATTGGGGTGGAGCGTTCTACTGCGTTCCGCGTCTCTAACGCTAAGGGCCAGAGCGCAGATAATGATGGAACGCCCTTCATACCTCATCCTGTTACAGCTACAATTCTACGGGATTGAGTAAGAGAAATGAGGCCTACTCTGTCCCATGAACAAATGATATTGTTATCAACAAAAAACATTGCGGGGTCTACCATTCGGAGCTGGCATTGTGACCACACTTCGCGAAAGTTTAGCTCAGCTCCCACAAAATCGATAACACCAGTTTGAACCTGACGCTAAAAACGCGACGGAAATCTGTCGCCGGAGATCCAATTCCTTGAGCGATGAATAATCCGCGGTGTGTTCCACTTTGCTCCACTTGCTCGGGCGAACGGAACCTTTTTTGGATCCGAACTTCGATTTGTATTCAAAAATTGTTTGCAATGAGCAGTTGTACGGGCAGGATTGATGTGGGTGAGAGTGTTTTCCCTTGTACCGTTTGCATGAAAATACAGCATTCGAGATAGTCGGCCATATAAAGTATTACCATGTTTACATAATCCTGCTGTATACGATAATAAAAACCTTATCGCCCTGATGTATGGTCCTGCCCAGACTGCACTGTTATGAATGAGAGTTATTTATTTCGTTGCTCATGTTTCTTTGGCCATTTCACATTGGATGGAGTTGGCTGACAGTGCTTTACTAGTCGCCCTTCAATCTCGTTTCCCTTGGCCTTTTCCCACACTGGTCCTTCCTCATGACTTCTTTGCTCTTTGGAACTGGTCNCTTATCGCCCTGATGTATGGTCCTGCCCAGACTGCACTGTTATGAATGAGAGTTATTTATTTCGTTGCTCGTGTTTATTCGGCCATTTCACATTGGATGGAGTTGGCTGATAGTGCTTTACTAGTCGCCCTTCAATCTCGTTTCCCTTGGCCTTTTCCCACACTGGTCCTTTCTCATGACTTCTTTGCTCTTTGGAACTGGTCGTACCTGCTTGTCCTAAGCAACAAAGTGCAGTTCTCATCTTATCGGGTGCCCTATTCTTGCCCTATCATGTGGCTACACCATGACGAAGTTAGTGTGGGCCTTGAGGTGGGTGGCGTTGTTTGGTTGGGATCGGTCTGCCACCACCACTTCGGAGTCGGTCCGGTAACGAGCCCACTCTGATATTCTGCCCTTCCATAGCCACACCAAGATACCCTCCCTATCGTCTATGCAATGTTTATTCGGTTGTCTTCGCAGTTTGGCCACCAGAAATCTCGATGATAGAGCGCAGACGACAGTAGAAATCCCCTGCCCTGCCCAAGTCTCTACAACGCCTTATGATGCTTAATTGATCGAGATCACTTGAACCAATCTTTCGTCGCACTTGCTCCCACAGTGCAGTGAGCAATGATCCTTGCGCATTGGACGAGTTTTCCATCGCACCGCGGCCAACTCCATGATGCCGCGTCAGCATAACAGCATGTTCCTTGAGTTGGCAGTATCTGAATTTTTTTACACTAAGCCATGAAAACCACTGGGCCAGCTGCTCCCAACGATCCACCCGTTGTTTTTCAACATCCACCCGGAGCTTTTTGATTAGCTGTCATCGCTGTTCTCACCTGACAATACTGTAACATTGTTGGGCTTCATTAAGTCTACTTCCAATTCTGTCCAATGGAGACCTCCCAAGTCTCGTTCTGCAGTAAGATTTCGTACCTTAAACACACTTTCAATTTCCCTTACTCGAATGAGTGTTTTCACTACCTTCCTAACTACTGGATTTGCTCACTTTGTTTACAACGTATACTACTAATTTAAAATACTTTCTTCGTTTTCACCTGNACTCAAAAATGTTGTCACTTTGTAGAATTTAAATGTGCCATTAAGGTATGATCGATGTCGCCTGGCTATGTGCCATAGCGATTCGCAGCGTGTATTGGCTGGTCCTGCTCGCCTGCAACTTCCTGGGTTATTCAACACTCTGGGCTCGACGTGAAATCAAACAGAGGGAACGTGAAGTCAGTTTATTTGGTCTTTTCTTTGGTAACTGGTTCTTTCCGTCTCCCCCTCATGGGGCGCGAAGTTTTTAACAGCTCTGGATGTTGAGGCCTAGGGTGGTATACCAGGTTTCTTTTCTTTCTCTTCTCATTGTAAAACCCACTGTCTATGTTTTCCTACATTTTCAGGTGGGAACTTACTAATCTAAAATATGTCTAGCATGATTTTTATCAAATGTTATGATAGGTTTGAGTATTTTGGAATTTGGACTTTGTACTTGTCCTCCGCGATGTTTTTCATTTGCTGATCGTTTCGGCGTCATCGGAAGAGCAGAAAGTTTTCTGTCGGCCTGAGACTTTGAATTTTCGAGAATCCTTCTTGAATAGGAGTAATTTTTCCTGGCCGTTTTTCTTTTTTTATACATTACTAGTCTTCTGACTATCTCATTATCGCATTTCTCCAACTATTTTTCGATTTCTTTCCCAACTTCTCTCTCCGGTTTTTCAGTTCTAGCATCTGGCTGTCTTCTCCTCACTATATCTTACTTTTTGCCCTTGAGTTCTTTCATTTACATAGTTCGATCTCAGGGTAAAGATTCAATGTTTTAGGAAGATATCCGCCGCGCTTTGAAAACTCCTGCTCACGTTGCGGTTCTCATCAATAACCGTTCCTTGACCAAGGTGAGTTGTGATTCGATGATAGTTTTCATTACTTTGACAGAATTCCAGGCTGCCTCCAATAGGTGCCCTCACATTTCTTTTGCAGGAGTCGCTACAATCGCTTTTGAATGTTTGCCTTGGTGCAAACATTCGGCGATTGACTATCTATGACCCTGTCGTGGATCATTCCTTTCTAGCTGATGATCTCAGTATTTTCTGCAAATCTAAGGTATTTTTGCTCAATTTGATGAGCTTTATTATTTTTTTTTNTTTTTTTTTACTCCAATGATTCCATATTTTGTACGTAACTAATATATATCATTTAGCGGATAAAGATAGTCACGGGATGCAACGGTGCACCCATGGATCTGTCTTCTTATCGGTTAATAGTTCATTTGCTTTCTGTTGATTCAGGAAGGGCAACACTTGTTGAAACATGCCGAGATGTAAGTGATTCAAGCCTTAGTTGTATTCGATCATGTTTTATTTACTTTTTTGGCCTTGACCTCTGCGTCTCAAAACAGACTTTTCCAGCTTTCTTCATCTTCCACGCCAATATCTGTCGCTGAAGTTTCAACTTATCTGGCTAAACGACATTCACTTTATGAGCCAGAAGTCCTGATACAGGTATCTTTTACTTTGAAGACAGAACTTCTGGCTTAAAAAAATCTCATATTGGCTGTATCAATTGCAGACATAGTAAAAAGATAGGTTTTTTTAGGTTGGCAGTATTCCATCCCTATCCGGGTATCCTCCATGGTGTCTACGAGTGACGGAGATCATTCCAGTTCGAGTATTGCCTTGTACTCGATACGCTTTCGAAGAGTGTCTGGAAGCTTATAGTAAGCGAGAAATTCGGTTAGGAAAGTAGAAAGCGCGCAGATGCTGCAGTCTTACCTCAAATGGTGAAGCGATTCTCCACGATGTGAATCTTGCCATTAAAAGATCGGGAACCACGCTGTTCTCGAGCTGTTATTGAATTGTATTTATTGAATTAATATTATTTCTCATAGACTTTTAACTTTGATATGTTATTATGTCTGGCTTTATTGTTTGTCTTCGACGGAAGGGTCTAATATCATGTTATTAAGTAATGTGTGCTATAGCCTTTCCCTTTCCCTTACCACGATAGTTACAAAATCTGGTGCGATTTTGCAACCTGGATCCATGACCGCTAGAGAACGACGTTTAATTTAGTGTTTGCGTAGAATCGTAGTGCCTTACTCTGTCCTAAGCCTAGTCGTCGACTACGGGGTAGTTTTTCTGATGAAAGAGATAGACTATAGCCGTTCACCGTTGTAATGGGTTATGTTAGTCTCTGAGTTGTTGATTGTTCTTTGATATTGTTGATGAACGTGTAATTATATATATTGTTAAGATAAAACTTCCAGTCATTTTTGACCCCTCATCTTTCTGAATCAATGCATCGAGCGCTTTGAATAGAAGTAGAAAAATGTACTTCGTCTCAGATTGAATAGAAAATTTCCTCTACATTATGTTCAACGACTCAATTTGGAGTAGTACAGGCGCAGAACCGTGCCCGTAGGTCAACGAAAAACAAAGTCCAACACCGGCGACACCAATATTGCTGTAGACCCTTGAAAACCAGACAATATTTTTCCAAGACCGAGTGTGTGGAGTATTCCTTGATGAAGTATGCTTGATATGTCACAATCCCATTCCAAATATAGGGTTCGTTNTAAGCACGCCCAACTGGATCACACAGATGTTAAGCAAAGCGAGGCTTCAGCGAAAGGTGAGACCTTGGGATGCTTCTATGTGCCGTGCAGTTGGCTCCCGCTGCGGAATTGCCTTTTTGAAGACGATTACGATGCCTCGAAAATGCTTTGCCTTTATGAATGTCACATTTCTATGCTCAAACGAAAAATCTCGGTGAACATACATTCAAAGATACCTACGATCGTCGTTACACCTCTGCGGCAATGTGGACGAGTTCCCGGACGTTCAGGTGGTCTCGGAGCGAATACGCTGGCGGTCGGTCTGTGATCGTTGGTTTTGGATTTAAAGTGGTTATTGATTCAAGTTTTCAAAGAATATCCCGAGTATTTGACCTGCATTGTGTAGTACTGGTCAACATATGGTTAGTATGGGTTTTACTGCTGTTTCGGGGTCTGTTTTCGATACATGCAGTTCTCTTGAGGGCGCTTAGCGGTGGATTTGGCTTTGCAGTTCGTTTTCTTTTTGAAATAACTCTTGCTATAGGGCACTTTTACTTCAGATGCTTAGAGTTAGTTTCTTTCTATTGGACTGATGGATTTTGCGCTAGAAGCACTAAATTACTAGCTGGTTATTGTCCTTTTAAAAAATTGTAGTCGCTTTTGAGGTGATTGCCATTATTTCTCTTCTTATTACCGATGTGATATAGTAATAATGAGGAATTTGATCATCTTGAACATCATTGCATGTCGTCACCATNGTTTAGCCAGCTGCTATAAGTTCTTTTTCAGATGGCGGAACTAGCGCACGCCATTCCGGCGGTTGACATGATCAACGCAACCTCGAGACTTCAACTCGAAGCCGCTGAGGTAAAATTTAGCAGTTTTTTTTCGGAAAGCAACGATTTTTAGCAAAAAGTTTTTATGTTATTAGCCCTCTTTGGAGTGGCTAATCCATGTTTTTTAAATTTATCTTATCTCACATAAAACTTATCCAACTTCGGAAAGCCAAAGAGGTTTTCACAAATGAGCGAAATGCCTTATGTAAAATTTGTTCTAAAGGTCTAAAAGAGCTGTGAGAGCTACTGGATTACTTTAGTTTTTAAGGTACGAGCAAGCAAACCTAATTGGGGATCTTATCTTCGTTCATCAATGATTCCGCAAGAGGACTACAATTTCATCTCAGCTTATGAAAATGCAAAGGTGAGTAATCACTCTTGAAGATTTGCTTTGATCAGTCCCATTTGAAATCGTCCTTATGAGGTGAGAGCAGAGAAAGTGGGGAGGAAGAGAAGATGTGTTGATCTTCATACCATTCACTTCTTTAAATGACTTTTATATGTGGTTGTATTCAATAGATCTGATCATTTCTATTTAATTTCTGTGTAACTATAAGAGCAGAAGATATACTGAACACTCCATCCATGAGAAGTTTTCTTTTCGCTATTGTTGCACACAGATTGTAGCCTCCGGAATGCCCTGAGTTTATGACGCTCAACATGTAGCTACATTGCTACATGTTGGGCATGCCTTTCTCTACATTGCTAAAGCTACATTGCCCTTAGGTCTAAATGTAATTTACTGGTTCCTTTTACAGAGCAAAGAGGAGCGTGACGCTGTCCTGTCAGCCAACGATGCAAATGGCCAAGCGGTCCGTACATATGTGAATCTGATAACGAATGTGGCAAAGGATCAAAACGTGCGCTACGTGCTTACTCTACTAGATGACATGTTACAGGTTCGTTCTCTAGTTCTCCAATCTTCCTTCGTTTCCTCTCCTAAGATGTTCCATTTTTCTTGATTATATCCCTCCAAAATGCTGTGACAAAGCTTGCACAGGTATTTTAAAGGAGCAATCTGCTTAGGAAGACAAAAGTCGCGTCGAAATCTTCCACAATGCGGCTCGAAAGCAGAAGCGGACCGTATGGTCGTGGTTCCTTGGAATTCTTCAGCGACAGGATAATTTTATAGTCAATCAGGTTCATCTTTGTGGTTGTTTACATGGTGTATATATAGATTTTAAAGCACCATAGTACATTCATCCATTCTAGATGAGCTCTATCATCGCCAAACTGGCATGTTTTGGTTCGACTCTAATGGAGGGGTCGGAGCTCAATTACTACTTTTCCTTCCTGAAGGATCAGCTGAAGAGCGCATCGGTAATACTGCCTTCTTCATTTTCAATTCTTGTCTGTCCTATTCTCCTCAATCGTGGAAACATTGGAGTGGCCATTCACTTGATCTCTTCCTTGTAGAAGCCTTCCTTTACTCTTTCTCTAGTAGACTCTCGATTTGGGTCCAAAAAATTGTTCCATCGATATCGTGTTTTGATTTGAAACTGCTGAGTGTATTGTTTCTTACTGTTTCTTATTTATTTGTTCTCCTGTTCTTTTGAAAATTGCTGCTTCTTGTAGCTATTTTCATATTTTCTTGCTTCCTGTACATATCCCCGCATCCGACCACTTCTGTTTAGACTAACGAGTACATGAACACTACTGCGCGCTGTCTGCAGATGATGCTTCGCAATGATCAGTACAGGTAAATACTCATATTTGTTACGATGTTAATTTTTTTTAGTTCTTCGCCCAGTTAATTAGGGAAACACAGCTTCTTTTTATTGATTCTGTCATTTTCCTGCTCCTTGCTCCTTTCTATTATTTGATTATGATTATGATTATTGGTTATTTCTTTTTTTCGATATGCGTGTGTGAGATAGATGGTGCTCCTTGCAGGCACGCTTTTGTAGAAGCGGAGGGAATTCAATCAATTGTTGCCGCATTGAATGGAAAGGCGAACTTCCAACTACAGTACCAATTAGTATTTGCACTCTGGTGCTTAACATTTAGTCCCGATATTGCACGCCGTACTCCCGCACTTGGTGTAATTCAGGCTTTGGGGGATATTCTCTCGGAGTCATCTAAAGAAAAGGTGAGCAATACAAGCATCAGCTCCTTTTCTGAAGCAGCTTTCGTTTGAGAATGTCGAATATTAAGGTGATACGTATCATTATGGCGACGTTCAGCAACATCCTCAGGAAAGTCGATGAACGGGAAATCAAAAAAGAGGCTGCATTGCAGATGGTGCAATGTAAGACACTTAAGACACTTGAACTAATGGACGCGAAGAAATACGATGATACGGAGTTGGAGGTAATTAGCTTATTTGGTGAGATACATCATCAGTTTATGATCACGTCAATCTCCCTTTTTGTAACCTTCATGTGTTTCCTCTCTCTTAACCCGACATTGAGTTTTCCTCTCAAGTTCAAATGAAACTTACCATACTGATCCCCTCTTCCAATGAGACCCCTTTTTTGGCAGAAATTGTCCAGGGTACGGGAATTTCTGTGCACCTCTCATTGCGCATAAGAACTTTACTGCGCTATGTTCTCTAGTATCCTAGATTAAACTGTTCAAGCTTTTTTTTCAGGAGGACATCGAATTTTTAAGCGAACAGCTGCACCTTTCTGTTCAAGACCTCAGCTCGTTCGACGAGTACTGTAGCGAAGTGGGTTGCTTTGTATAGGAGTATTTTATTTTTCTGTTTTCGTTTTTACTTTTCTGTTTTCTATATTCTCAAATGTTTCCGAATGAGTTCCACATTGAGGTTCGTTCTGGTCGACTTCAGTGGTCCCCTGTCCACAAATCGGACAAATTCTGGCGTGAAAATGCACCTCGCTTTAATGAGAAAAATTTCGAACTTATAAAGTAAGGTGTTAGTTGAACTACTCTTGTGAGTCAGCCTTAAACCTATCCTTCTTTAAGAATTCTGATCCGACTTTTGGAAACTAGTCAAGATCCTTTGATCCTTTGTGTTGCTGCGCATGACGTTGGGGAATATGTACGACACTATCCTCGGGGTAAAACGTAAGTTACTCATATTACTAATTGCTCATTGTTTATCGTGCCATTCCTGAGTCTTTCGTGTTCCACTTAAACTTCTGGGCAGATTTATCGTCTCCTTGCTCATATATCTTGAATGTGGCAGATCTTTGCCGATGTTCCTTATTCATCAAATATTTCATCATATTTAAGTGTGATTGAACAATACCAAGGGAAGCAAGCTGTCATGAAACTTCTAACCGCTGAAGATCCAAATGTTCGTTATCATGCCCTACTCGCCGTCCAAAAACTAATGGTGCATAACTGGGAATACCTCGGAAAACAGCTTGATACCGATTCATCGGAGGCGGTGGCTGTCAAATGAATTATGATTGTTTTTCTGTGAAATGTCTCATGTAAATTCTAGTTAATTATGCTTAACTATATCTTTGTTATGCACCGCTTTTTTGTCTGAGTTCACAGTGTCAGTTCAACATTTATTTTTGTGATAGTCTTCCATTCCGATGATTCCAGTGATATTGGTGAGGATTTTTCCTCCATGCTCGTCTGTATAGGTGTATTTTATGTTTAGAAAGTTATAGAAAAGGAACTAGTTTAAATTCTGCGAATGAATATTCTGTTCATGGTGATCGCAGGTTTGTTCCACGTACAGGTCATCTATCGTCCACTGAATTTTTGACACTGTTATTTCGCTTTCATTGTACTGAGCATGAGTGCTACCTGTGTTTACTTTGGGTGTGGTAACGAATATGCTAGCACGGGTGTTTCCAAAAAGAGCTTTTGTTGATGATAGAAAAATCTTGTCCCAAAAAGCTGTCAGTAGGGATTGAAAAAATTGTGCTCATGGTATGCTATCAGGAGACTCCCTCGGGTCATCAGAATTTGGAAATGATAGCATGATCCTGGCGCCAACATCAGAATTGGGCCTGGCTAGGGATTTGATAAGTGACAGGTAGCACATATGAAAAAAAGTTGATTAAAAATGTAGCTCATCTGAGGTTATTCTTAGTCCAGGGATTCCCTTTTCTGGAATAAGCTTTATTCAGGCTTCTATACCTTTTTGCATTTCAGAATACGATGAATAAGTTCCTTCTTCACTGGCTCAACGTTCCCACCCAAGGCTTTCCTGTTCATTCACCTTCCAATTACAACCTATAAGCAACTGCTTTATTTGAAGTCATGAAAAGCGCTTTTCGAAGGGCTAGTTTAAGCAGCTATATGCTGTATCGAGGGTTTGTATAGACGGAAAATCGTCTGGTGTGAAATCTCCCCTAGAGTTACGGTAGCAGTACTATAGGAAGGGGAAAAGGGGAGGCTCCGACGCGCGGCGATCACAGCAACCTGTTCGGATACTAAATCTCGCACTCAGGCAGGGACTAGTTCTTGCTATAGAGAAACTTCAAAAACCCTGATCTTTTACTGGAGCTGAGATTGATAATCGGAGTTTATTCAACTCCCATCTCGAAGTATCACGATTGAAGTATTTTCCACTGCAGAATGTAGCTTTTGTAATGATGTTGGTACGCATTGAAGATTTCTCCACCAGCCTTTTGCTCTTCGAAACTGCTCCTATTTAGATATATTCAGAGCGCATGTTGAAACGGTTGCTTCAGAGGGTCGTAGCAACGATGACGAAAGTTGCAGAAGTGGCTGAAAGTAAATCTGAAGCTGTTCTCCACGATGTACAATCTGGCAAAATCGAAAAGCACTCGGCAGGGACTGCAAAGGATCGAATCAAAAGGGCGAGATATGCGATGCTTCTGGCTTATCAGGGAAGAGAATATTTTGGTATGCAGGTAAGTCTGTATGTGTACGTCTTAGTTACTACTATTTGTAGTTACCGCAACCTTTCTGACTCCTTTTTTATTTTTTAATCGTGAGCTTTGAGGTGCAAAAAGAACATCCGACAATTGAAGGGCAATTGATCAATGCTATGAATAAGTTAGGATGGATTACTGATGAAATGAAAGAACAACCGAACCTTTTTCATTTTCAAAGAGCAGCTCGTACTGACAGAGCGGTTTCAGCTGTAAGGCAGGTGAAGATTCAACATGATTATCCATTTTTCCGTCAGTTTCTAATGGTTTTCTCAGTGGGCGACCTGATTGTCGAGTAGTTTTTCTTCATTGAAATTGAGCTCTTCCTCTATTGTATGTCTTGAGCTTTTCAGATTTGCAGTATGGAGCTACCAAGGAGTGACGAGTACTCAGAAACAGGAGCCAATGAACTTAATAATCTGCTACCGCAGGATATTCGTGTCATAGGTACTTCCGGCTATCATTTTCCATTCAGAAGCTCGAAGGAATAGTTCCGTCAGCTTCATTAATTGCGTTGTACGTTTAGCTATGCGCCGTGCGACGAATGCATTTCATCCGCAGAAAATGTGCTGCGCAAGGACGTACAGTTACACTTTGCCAACCTTCGCATTTGCGAAGCCGACGCAGGTAAAAATAGAGTGCTCTTTATAGCACTCTTTATTTTCCTGTAAGCTACTCAGTTTACTTCAACAACATTGTTTACTATGAATCAGGGTTTGACGTTTCCAGTTTAGCTAACTAATGCTGCTTTCCGCATCAGCAAAGAAACAATTGATGAAATCAATTCTGTTCTCAGTATATACAAAGGCACACACAACTTCTTCAATTATACCTCACGACGGTATTTCAGCCTTCAAAATCTATTAGAGATAGCAGTAAACAACGCCCTTTCGGTGTTCAGGGAATTTGATGATCGAAGTTGCCATCGGTATATATTATCTTTTGAATGTGGCGAGCCCTTCCTATTTCATGACGACATTCGAAATGAAGATGTCGAGTTCATTCAACTTACTGTGAAAGGACAGAGCTTTATTTTACATCAGATCAGGAAAATGGTTGGTAAGTGCACCATTTCCAAACGGATTGCTTTCTGCGATGTTATCATTATTTATTTATTTATCGATCTTAATGGTGATCACCAAAAATGCGCCATCAGTCCTATTTTATTGAGCGATAATATTACAACTTTTCAGGCATGGTAATTACTGTTATTCGCGAACTTCAGTACAAGAGTTATATTCAGAGAACCTTCGAGAGCGAAAGAGTCAGTTCTAAATTTCCTTTGAATTTTTGGATTGTAAATTTATATTGGGCGAAGTGCCCGTTATAGTGTTTACAACCTCAGCTAGTTCAGCAAGAAAAATGCACATTCTCTGTACACCTGATAAACTAACTGCCTTGGACTAGTGTAGTCAGAAAGTCTTCTAGTCAGTGTAGTGTAGTCAGAAGGACTATTCTTTTTTTGAATTTTTGTGTTCAGGTGGACGTACCAAAGGCTCCAGGACTTGGTTTGCTACTAGAACGGGTACACTATGATCTCTACGACAGAAAGTAAGGATCGCGATTATTCCCGTAATAACCATTCACCTAACTATTATTGTGTCGTGTGAAATTCCCCCCCTTTCTAGACATGCAAAAACTCATGAACCGTTGACTGACTGGGGTAGCGCTGTAGAAGCACGCATCGAGGAAGTGAAGTTCGAGCTTATCACCAAAGAAATTTTACTCTCGGAACTGCGGCACCAGTCGTAAGTTTGATACAGATAGTTGAATATAACTTTGCCTAGCTAAATTCCTTTCAGAATGTTACAGTGGTTGGCCGACTTAGTAAGGCATGATTTCTGTGCAGACCCTACAGCTGAGGAAGTACAAAAGCAAGGGTTCCTCACAATGGCTGTCGCTAAGGTTAGAGACTTTGGCTTAGTTTTTGATCACACTTTTTTCCAACCACATAAGTTTCGTCTATTGAAATCGCCGATTCAATAATCGATCTAGGCTGATGAGGCCAGAGAGGAAGCTGCCAATGAAGCCGTTCATGATGCTGATACTAAAAGCGACGAGAAGGGTCAAAGTCAAGTAAACGGTGCTCCTGCTGTTGATGCTCTCGAAACGGAGCAAAAGCCATCAGAGGTATCATTCCCATTACAGTTTATTCATTACCAGTGGTATTCACTTGTTTTTGTTTGGTAATTTTAGCAATTGTATTCAATGATAAGGAAAACAAGCTTTTTCGATAGTTCACGAAAAGGCAGTAGCGTTTTCGCATCTGCTTTTTTCTGTTATTTCATCGGAAGTGATTCTACGATGCACTTATCTTTTTCACCCCATGTTTCAGGCCGAGAAAGTGACAGCTACGCCTTCATGATTGACAACACTTAATTTAATCTCATGGAGATAAGCTCCAAAACGGATGTCAGGAAAGTGTCAATGCATTCTTTTTACTTTCAGTTTTTTCAATTTCCTAATAGAGATCTGTTTTCGATCCGTTGACCAAAATATAACGACATGTCAACCATGTCGATCCGAGCTTGTTTTTGCACTTTCCTACCCTGTCACTATGACAATCCTTTGAAAAATTGTAAGCTATTGTTGTTATTGTTATTAAGTTGTTGAAACTATTAATTTTCAGAAGCATTTCCTTTTAAAAAGTTCTCAAAAGATAGTTTATTTTGGTTGTTGGAGAAAGATTGCGTTAAAGACTATTTACTCTACATATAGCACCATTGATGAAAAAATTTAAGTGAGGCTACTTCAGACGGGAATCGGCGATAAGTGAAAGAGTCATAACCGTACAAATACAGTGGTATTGATGCTTGAGTAGTAAGTAAAAACCAGTCAACGGCAAAAATAGGCAGTTAAGTTAGAGGCAAGAAAACAGAATGCTGTCACAAGTGGGCAGTTTGACTGATTGGCAAGTCTTATATATGAATAGAAGGAAAGGACTTTGAATCTAGAAAAAAGATAACAGAAGAAAATAAAAAAAAAAAAAACGCGACATCGGGTAGTAACGCAACCGCTATTTGTAAATTATAAGAAGTTTCCAAGTCAGTTCCAAGCCAAGAAGAATCCGATGAGTTATTTTCTTCCATGGCGTAATATTCTGCCAACTCTTGAATCCTCGGTGAGTAAACTTCGAACGAGCAAAACCTATAACACGAGATTCCTTTTTTGCTTAAAGCATTACAAGAAGTTGATTTTGGAGCAGCAGTAAGCATTTGTGATGCTTTTCACACTTATCTTCATCCCATTATACCGAAATCGTAAATAAATGAAGGCAATAAGTGCATGCGGAAAAAATTTCAATAGAATTCGTTCAGGAATGCGGTATGCCCATTTTCTGTTCTAGTGTAAGATCTACTTTAGGCCTTACATTACAATTTAGTTGACTAGATCAATTTTCTTTAGTTAAACAGTCAAAAAAAATATGTGATAGGTCAAAGTCGCCATCCTTCCCTTCCCTATGAACCATTTTCTTCCAATCGACTGTTCGTCGATACACTTTCGACTACATCTTTAGGTTCCTTTTCTCCCATTGTGGTGCCCGGCCCTTCTTTTAGACCATTTTCACAGAACCAAGTAATATCGCTTAGTGGAATCCTCTGAGAACTAATTCTATAGATGAAAAACCAGAATTAGAGTTTCAAAGAGTAAACTGAGTAAAAAAAAACCTGTAGGACCGCTGAGAGAAGAATGACGAAAGTGTTCAGAGTTCCATACCAGTTTACTCTGTCAAAGTTTTGCTCTGCGATAGAACGATCCTGAAATTGAAATTATTGTGGAACTCGGAATGCTACCAAATAAGTAATTGAACATTAAATGGGAGATGTATAGCTTACTATGTTGTTGATGACTCGTATTTGAACCAATAATCTATCTGCTGCATCAATATTGTTCATCAGACGAGTCGTGGAGGTCTGAATGTAACATCCATTAGATGAGTTATGAGGTTGCGTTTCGCTACTGAAAGTCACCTCGAATACGTCAACAGTGATTTGAAGTGGATCGCCACCTCTGAGCTCCGATGGACTTCTAACGTAGTCTCCCTTTCCATCCAGTAAATGCAGAGATAAGCTAACCTAGACGGAAGTGGCTTGTTTCAAATCTCTTTTTATGCATTGGAACTTGAATACAATGTGAAAACGTACAGCTTTACTTTCATAACTATAAGAGTTGTCCATACAAATCGAATAGTCACCTAGTGAGTTTTCAGAACTGCCAATCATGATACTGAAATTTACGCAGTTACCCTTGTAAATTCTTTTTGAAAAAAAAAATGAAAATGAAGAACAGAAGAGCACAAATGCAAAAGAAAATAGAAAAGAATGAGTAAACGTAATAATCACCGATGGAAATGGTATTGTTTCCTTTCGTCTGCGACAACTTCAACATCTCTAGGGTCGCGAACTGTTAGCGAAATATCCCTACTTCCTCGTGACACCTCAAAATTCAATACTACAAATAGAAACCACTAGAATTACAACTATAATTAAAACAATTCGTTAATCAATGTTACTAAATGTGAAAGGTGATAAAATGCGTCCGATCACTAATATCTGGAGCCATGAACGAAATTGAGTTACAGTAATGTATCGTATTACCATTATAAATATTGCAAAAATAAAAACATTAAGAAGCAAAATGGAAACGATTCTTCTCAAACCCAAAAAAGAAAATGGAACATTAAAATTCCTAGGCGCCATGTCCGACAGATGTCAAATTACCAAAGCCATTTGGGATTTACAACGACAAAGGTCTTACCGTATAACTAAATTCCATCGCTTTGTATTCTGGTTTTGTGATAGGCACATAGAAGCACTCTACCTAGAAATGAAGAAGAATTCTTTCGATTTGAAATATTTGCATTGTTTACCTTGTTAGAGGGTATTTGAATTGTTAGGTAGATTTCATCTTCTCTTATCAATGCCGTACATAATGAAATAAGTAGAGCAAACGGCAATAGCGGTAAGAGGTCCGCTCGCATATGAAGAATGTCCTGAAATCAAAATAAGCCACCTGAACACAAAACATGTAAGACTAATATTCGCCAGGCAGCCCCTCCTCCATGGAAATGAACAGCTATGGTGTTACCAGTGTCAAGCACAAGTCTATTTTGTCATAAGTTCGTAATGGAAGGTCATCCTGTATACAGGTTCTCGATGATGACCTATCACAGCATGAGAATCGAATTCAAGTACGAGGTTCAGCCAACGGATAGCACAATCAGTACAACAAGATAGAGAAATTTTCATCGGTATTCCATGAAAGGCACATAATCAAGTTCAAAAAAAACAACGAAAAACAACAAAATGTCAGTCTGCAAAACATTGCACCAAAGACCAGCTAGCAAGACGAGAATCGACAGAAGCAAGTAAAACTGCTTATTATGCTTGAATACAAATCATCACAATCTGTTGAAAAAATCGTGAAAAAACGGCAAACCCAGAACTCAACCCATTTAAATTAACAAGCTCTTCGCGGTCAGTATGCACTCTTTCCTTTTCTCAGAAGCCGTCCCACTTTTGAGTTGTCTTCAAATAAGCTCCGAATCAGGAAGACCTGCAAGAGACGCAATATTTCCACAGAAAAATCACTTTGAAAAGCCCTGTCCGTAAATGCATAGTCACAAATGTCGGTAGGGTTGGCGTTTAAAATAGTTTCCGCTCAAATCTTGCAACCAGCTATCTTCTCTTTTGTAAACAGTTGCTAGTTAAATCAATTACCTGCAGAGCTCCCACACCCATCATTACAAGTGTATGGGTACAACTCCAAAACGTCACTCTGTCCAGGTTAGCGCCCATTACAGCACGATCTCGGGCCTCATGTGCTCTGAGAAGTGCCTGAAAAAGAGAGGTAGGAGGCTGATAACTCAAAATGATACCATTTCAGTAATCAAAACAAAGTGGAAACTACCTGATGGTACTCGATCTTGTTGAGCAGCGATTTTATATGATTGGCTGAGGTCTGAAATATCGGTGACACCAGTGACCCGAGAAAAGACACGGAATTGTATTAAAAACGAATACTGAAGAGAAATTGTCAAGTACTCACACGGAATCCTTCGATGGTGACCCCTAAATCTGCCATTCTCCTCTCTAGGTCTTCATCTTTTCTAGCCGCCTTCATGTAATCCATCTCATCTAGTTGACCAAGATCATTTAAAAGGAAGACTTCGAAGAAAACTACCTGAAATGCTGGTTTTGAACAAACAATGAGGTGAACAACAACAGATTTCCGAGAGATATTCTGGAAAACAATTGAAGGAGCTGGACAAACCTTACGAGCTTGGAAGCTGAACGAGTTGTCAAAGCAGAACTGATAGTCTCCACTACGTTGAAGATCCAGCCTATAAAACACTACATTAACGTGAAACCTATTTAGGCTACAGGACCAATCCGATGCCTAATATATTGTAAATCGGACAGTGGTAGCATTGTCCGCGTTTTGGTGATATTATCACCAAAACGCGGACATGTTATGTTGGTGAGGAAGATAAACAGGTCGGCGTCCCACTATGAATGCGACCGTTACGAACGGCTTGATAATTTATGTTCAATAGCTTCTAGAAGAAAGAGCGAGTATGCACACCTATGACTTCCGTCAACTTTCATGCTATCTTGAATTAGCACATCAGCTCCCAATATAATCATGAAGTTGATGTTAAGATCACCACCGTCAACGACCTAAAAGGGGAAGCGGTATGAAAATGTTGAAAAATGAAAGAGGTAGCCTGAGAACGATAATAACGAACTCACTAACCTGATAATCGACTTCCAAGAACTTATGCTTGGTTGTATCAACGGGCTGAAAGTAACACTGGAACTTGCCAGGTGGAACCTCGACAGTGAAATCATGCTCAACGCCAGTAGTACTGCTTGCCAGTAACAGCGCTAGAAGCACTGTGCGTATCATTTTGGACCACCTTTAGGTTATTTACCTGAAATCGAGCATTTCTATGGAACCAATTCGACGTAGCTGAACCGCAAATTGTATGCACCATGGAAAAGGGGCATAAGAAGTGTAACGCCAAAGCGATGTCGTCATAACGCATACAGCAGACCAAAGCTACCATCAGACGAAACCAACTGGGTCTCGAATTTCTCCGAAGACAGCGTCTTATATGAAGTACATTGAGAGCTTTTGAAAGGGTCAAGATCGCATTCAAACGTCAACACGACTCTGAGTTCAAGTCGAACCGCATAGATGCACCTCCAAAGCGAGATCTACAAGAAGCTCCAAGCTCCTATGCCTCGAAGGTCTCCCAAGAATCAACTGACAATGTATCACCAAACAAACTGTGCTGCTCTGCATGAAGAGGAAAATTCGGTACCAGAACCCTACTCTACAGACTCTCTATATGTCCATCTCCGAGCAAGTCGTAGCTCCACCACACTCCCTCATCCTTCCACAGTTGGGTGTCCCACCCAACACAGGTGCTCCTCCGCTTAGTGTGTTCGGCGGGGCACTCCATTGTTTGGTGATGATTGAATTCTCATAAGTATGCCCAGCGGCCCTTTACGATGCGTCGTATATGTGACAGCTAGGCAGTTGTGCATTGAACTGGAGCTGTGCCAAGAAGTGGGGGTGTGTTGCGATTCGTGCGATTCTGGATGCGCGCGGCAAATTGTGCGGCGAAATTCGGTGCGATTTGGACGGCTGCAGCGTTTACCATTGGGGCCCAAATTTGAGGTAAAGTAGGTTAGTAGGATTTTCCGATCCTACTAAAGTGCTATACTCCAAGTTTGTGCCCCAGTGATAGGCGCCAGAGTTGTTTGAATCATCGCGAATTTCGCCGCGCAATTTGCCGCGCGCGCCAGAATCGCACGAATCGCACGTNCACGTCCCCCCAAGTAGTGGTACCGCTGCCTGTAGAGGTTTGCGTCCGCTGCACTTTACTTTACGATCAAATCTCTGGGGGGACGCACGATTCGTGCGATTCTGGGTCGCGCGGCAAACTGCGCGGAGGAATTCGTGATGATTCGAACGACTCTGACGCCTACTAATGGAGCACAAACTTTAAGTAGAGTGGATTAGTAGGATCAGCTGACCATACCCAACTATTCTACTTCAAGTTTGTGCCCCAATAATAGGCGTCAGAGTCGTTCGAATCTTCACGAATTCCGCCGCGCAATTTGCCGCGCACCCAGAATCGCACGAATCGGCACACACCCAAATCTCTGGGGTGTGTTGCGATTCGTGCGATTCTGGGTGCGCGCGGCGATTTGCGCGGCGAAATTCGGTGTGATTTGGACGACGACAGCGTTTATCATTGGGGCAAATATTCGAAGTAAACTAGGTTAGTAGGATTGTCCGAACCTACTAAAGTATACTACTTCAAGTTTGTGCCCCAGTGATAGGCGCCGGAGTTGATTGAATGATCACGAATTTCGCCGCGCAAATCGCCGCGCGCACTCAGAATCGCACGAATCGCACTTCCCCCAAATCTCTGTAGGAACCTGGTTCCCTGATAAGTTTCCGTACTTGTTTGCTCTGCAACGTCTTCCGTTTGAAATTTTCAATCCACTTCAGTTCCCTATCAAATAAGGTGTGAGAAAAAAAAACTGAGGCATGCACGCATAGTTTTCACAGAAAGCAAATAAAGGCTAAACCATATACATTAACAAAATATGTGCGTCACCGCTTCTGTACAAACAAGAGATGATGGTTATTTGCTCAGGTGAGGAATGATCATTGGCTTGATGCTATGGATATTTTCCTAGGCCATTTGCATAAGTACTAAAGAGATTGTCAGGAAGGGGAAGGTGCGCGGTATACACTTAGTAAAGAAAAACCCTGAAGCCAAAATATTCGTTGGAGATCTTTATCTCTTGAAACTCTCGCTATTGAATTTTATGTACATCATCTAGGTTTTTCAAGAATACTGCCTCAATTCCTTACAAGTACAATAAGTAGAGAGTAAAGGAAGCAACAAGAGCAGAGCATATGAAAACGCCCAAGTTCACCCTGACCCAACAAACAAGAACAGCAACACGTCAGCAACAAGGATCACCCAAGGTGTGCAGTCACGAATTTGCGCCACCTTTGCGACAATGGGCGTGGTCTATACGGGAATTTACCCACGAAAGGATGTTTCTGGAGACTAAGTTTTCTCCACTACTGATCCTTGTATCCATTAACCAACTGCTCGTCTTGTCAGCCGGGGCCGCGATAGTCCCCTACATCAGCTAGGCCTCACACATTTATCAAAACTGAGGGGACGAAGTAAAACACCTTTGGGTAGCTGGCTGGGGAGACCCTTCAATGGTGGACGTAAAACCCGGAGTAAATAAATATGTACTATTTTGGCTTGAGGTGATCATCTGCTATAATCTGAAGCCATTTTGGGTAAATCAACTTAACCCAAGAAGAGTGAGACCTATGAGTGAGACCTATGCTACCTCCAACCCAACAATTGCAGGTTAGGTTAGGCGTGTTTACTACTGTGGTTGCGTATAGTACGCAATTGCACGAAAAATTCGAGGTTTCCGGCATAATTTCTTTCATCGTTAGCACGGTTCCTCGGATCCACGGTAGTTGAATTGGGGTTTCAGCTCATTTGTCGTTTTATCGTAACCTGATATATTTCTATTCTATAGGGCAACCTTAACGGATTTCTAGGTGTGAAGGTACTTGCCAGAGTTCTTAAATGAGAGTTTGTTGCCGTTGTGCAATTTACCTTTCAATGGGCATTGCAATTTTAAAGTATGCTGTCCACAACGTTAGTTGTGAAAAGCGCTTTTTCTGCCGTACCCAAAGACTTCAGCTTTTTCTGCCTTTCTACTACTGTAAAACGATCGTCCTACTGGTTGCGTTCGAGGAGAAGCATTCAGAGAAGCACTCAATGTTCAACTTCGGCTGATCACGTTTTTTACGAATGCACTTCTCCAAGATACGTTACTGCCGCTTTAGAGTGACTTTTCTCTGCATCTTTTTTATTTTGTCGATTCCAGTACTTCTGTCTATAAAGTATACAAATATTGTGACTCTCTATTTACGCGGATCCTCCTCGCTCCATTGCTAAAGTCTGTTAACAACAATTGAAGGTGAAATTGCTCCTCTTCTGAGGGTACTCACAAGATTGTTACCGGAATATTGAATAAAGGGAGGGAATGTGACGCAAAAAGAACGCAAAAATCATGTTGATGTTCATGATAACTGTTGAATGCAAAGCGCTTAATCGTCACATTGAAAAAGTGCAGAGAGCTCAGCGACACCCGCTCTGTGATACCTCTTATCATTTGTTATCACTTTCTTTAAGTTACCACGTGTTTACATTCACTTTCTACCCATCACGATCTTCTTTGGTGCAAAATTATGCTTTTGAAATGAAAGGCATAATAATCCTAGTGGCAGTATTCATGGTACAGAGACAACGCTAGCTTCAGCCATCGATCGATATGGGAATTTTTGTTGATTAAAAAAGCCGTTTATACAGCATGCATGACTCATCTATTAGAAGAATATCGAAGAATATCGAATCTATTAGCGACCGACGCTGGCGTCGGCGTCGGTACTATAAATGCAGCTAGTAGCATGTTACTTTGTGCGCTTCTTTTAGGTCTCTACTACGTTCTAGAAAGCGGCTTCCCGAATCCCGCCGGATGGTCTGAACTACGTTTGAAAGGTTTTTCGAGGTGTTCGCAAAATCTACAACATATTTAATGGTTTTTTGACCCTATCAGCTTGTTGCTTTATCAGTTGTTGTGCGTGTTATCGCTTTCGGTCACATTCCATCTACAATCCGCTATAATCTACTTGACACACATAAATACTAGGCATCTACTGGTAATATACAAAGGCATCAAAGATTCAGTTACTGTTTCCTTCATATTTTCATATTAGCCCTTATGGGCTGAGGTGATTTTCCGCCACCAGTCGGGTGGTCCCTACAGGCTCAGCGATTTATATTTAGCATGCTAGCTGATTGTTGTGTTCCTTTCCACCTTTCATCGTTGATGATTGAGTTTTCAGGGAGCAATCAGAGGTTTAAAGGATTTTCGTTTTATCACTACACCGGCCACAAAATGAAGCCATTTCGCGTTATTTTTTGTACAGTTATTGTCGTCTATTTTTACCGTAAGTCTTTAAAATAACATCGAACAAACTAATATTACCACTGTATAATGTCAACTTTCAGAATATCTTACGTTTATTAACGCTCAGGATAACTCTGTGACAAATTCGAGTGCGTTGGATAGTAATGTCACATATTCTCTTGAGGATACAATCATAAGCAAAACCACTAGCGCACTGAACTCGTTGGTTGCTTCTCGTATTGCTCGCGGAAACGCAATACTCAATGAAATGAGAACGCATATCTTTGGTTGGTTCATTTCTTAGGCGTTGGAGCAGTTTTTTGAAAACTGGTTTGTAGAGCGTGTTTATTTTCGATCATCTTGATTAGGTTATTTCGCCAAAATGCAGTAGAAAGACGTCAAGCATGTCTTGAGTTTGTAATGGATTGGCTAGGCTAGAGTGCGCAGTTCAGCGGAAGAGTTTTTCAAGTAAAATTCGTATTTGAAATTCTTCAGATTTTTGATGGTTATGACCATCCTGTGTGAAGGTTTATGTCTTTCATTCTTAATTAGAAGTAATGATAGGAAATGAGAGTGGATGGTTCCCACAGAATTTGATCTGTGGGTTATGCTAGGTACATCTCCTTCCGCTCATCATGGTCGAGCTAGCTTACCTGCAAGCAGGTAGAAGTATCGCACGTGACAGAAGCATCCCCTTCTTTTTTCGCGTTTCGTTATTTACTGATGGATTTGGGTACACCTTCCCTTGGATTTTTTTTCCTTCCGCTTGGAATGCGGCGAATTGACACGTGGTTTTTTTTTTGTGAAAACACTACTCTTATCATAGGGGCTGTTGAGCAGAAGAAACTTTTTTTTTTTGATGGGGTAAACGAGAACAGAACGAGGGTTGACTTAATAAGAAAGCTGAGAAAAATCAGGATTGTATGACGACAATATTTAACTCAGCTTGTATGTATTGTAGAAATTGAAAGGTTACAAAAGTAGCTCTGAGGACGCCTGACATCAAAGTGTTCTCGTGTAAACTAACTAGTTTTCAACTGGTATCAAACCGTCTTCGTTAATAAGTCGCTTTTAAACTGAATTCTCTTGAGGTGCCGACGAAGCAGTTCATGAAACCGATCTCATTTGCAATTGTAACGGTCCTTTATGTGATGCTGAAATCGTGCATTTACTTGGGGATACTTACAGAGTAAGTAATTTGATTGTACTTTGTTTTCCTGTCTTAGTTATGTTCGTTTCAGGGAACATGTAGGGCTAAGCGAGGTCGATGCTTCAAAGTTTTTGATGAGTATCACAATTTTCGCATGTCTGTAGGGTAAGTAGCTGCTCTCTTCGCCTTAGTAAAGCTGTTTTTTTTAATCGCCTTTGCATGATAAAGCATATCTGGGGCTATTTTGAATATAGATGTTAGGCGGCGAAAAAGGAGACCAACATAGTAGTTCAAATTACAATAGCTGCTAGAATTCACTCTGTAATGATAATGTTGCAGATGTGTTGATCATAAAGAGATGTACCCAATTCCAATTCCCTGTCTCCCTCACCCAAAATTCCATGTAACGTGCTGCAATTATTCGTTTTGTGATGAAGATATCGCTTTAGAGGTAAGCATGCTTCTGGACATAGCAGCTATTCTTACTACGTTTCGAGCTAAAGCTGTTTTGCCTATTTCGGCTCTCTGATTTATAAGCCTTAGAATCTTAAGGTTAAAATCTTCTGACAGATTTTTTTGCGACATCTATGAATTTTATGTCAATGAGTTATGATTGTTCCACACGAAGTTACTAGAGGACACCTGTGTGAAGCTAGGTAGAGAAGTTACCATTTACTCGAAACCTCTGGATTTCACAGCAATGCAAAAAAGTGTATGTGTTAGGTTAGGGACTATATACATTTGAAGAATCTTCTGGCCCTTCACCACTATTCTAATGAGAAGGTGGAGTCCCATTTCTCCAAAGTGCAGTGTGGTCTACGTATCGATTAAAGTAGGATATATAAAACAAACTGTTATGCGGTGCATTCTATTTCAAGTAAATCCGTTTCAGCCCAATATATTAATCGACGATGTTTATTTCCCATGGGGATGGATTGCTCTTGGAGTTGTGATTTTGGTTAGCGGTTTCTGAATTCCCCATGACCTTATGTATTGCTATTGAGTGCTGTACTTTAGTTTTGTTGCGCTTGTATTGCTGGTGTGGTTCTCCTACGAAATCAAAAAGTTCTAACAGCAACAAGGAAATATTTTCGATTTGGTCCTCGAATGACCACTGGTTTAAATCACATATCTCCGTAAGTAGTAGCTTATCTATAAATAAACTCAACTTTATAGTTGATTCGCTGTAATTCTTCTTGGATGCTTAGCCTCTCACTCATGACTTCTTCTTGTTGACATTTTATCACTCTCAATTCTCTTTAGATTATTTGTCTTTATGTCTTTTCGTGTCTGTCAATTCTATATTTTTCAGTCGAGATGATGAGGTTCCAATGATTGAGACTATGTCGCAAGTAACAACAACATCAGCTCCTGCTATCCAACTTCTATTATTGAAAGGGCTTGAATCAACCGATGCTGGATCTGGTTCTGGTTCTGGTTAGTACCACTCTTTTGAGTTGACCTTCTGCTGCAGTTCTGCCTTTTGATGTTTTTAAAACATGGAGGTTAGCAGCGCATTTGCTTACAGGTCTACCGTTGCTCACCCAACGTAACATAGCACGCCAGATCGAGTTGGTAAGGGAAATTGGACAAGGAAGGTTTGGAGATGTGAGTGATCAGCATTTTCTTACATATCTTTTTTGCCAAAAAGGAGGTTCTCATTGTTCTGGCTTCCTCTCTGAAAAAAAAGGACAGTGGACCTGGGAGAAGTTCTGCTTCTGCTTTTTCTTTACATTTAATCTCTCACTTAAAGCGAAAATGGAAATTGCATTCACGTAGGACTTTTACGCACATCTGTTCAATTTTCGTTTGCAAGGCATTTTTCATGTAGCTGCACCTCTTTTTTGTAGGTCTGGCTAGGCGCATGGAAGGGCGATATAGTAGCAGTGAAGATCTTCTCGTCCCGTGATGAAGGAGCGTGGTCTCATGAAGTGGAAACTTTCCAGATCCATATGCTACATCATCCAAATATTTTACAGTTCTACGCAAGCGATAGGAAAGGTGTGTAGGTGTCTAAAGCAGTAGTTCTTCTTCAATTCAGTTTTGTTAATTAGCATTTCGTGAATGGTTTATCTGCGTTTATTGTAAATATTGAATTCCGGACTTTATGATCATTTTGTCTTTTGTTGAGGTTTTTTTTTTGAATGACCTTTTCAGACACTGGCAGTGCGATGCAGTTGTGGCTTATTACAGAATATCACAGTCATGGATCTTTATACGATTATCTCTCCACCACAGTAACTTCTTTATTTCGTTGATTTTTTCCCTTATAAATCCATTGACAAAGTGGCGCTAGTCTTAATAGTATTGCAATCCAAATAGTGTGAAATCAAATGAAGAACTGAGCTTATAATGAAATAGCTAGCCGTATGTGTTGCAGACTATCAGTCTAATGACTCTTGTGCGCATGATCCGCGGAATCGCAAATGGTCTATCCTACTTGCACACTGAACTAATGGGAATTCAAAGTTAGTTTCCTGTTTGATGTGGGGAGCTTTTTATTTTTTTATTATTCTTTTGTCATTTTCTTCTTCTAGAAAAGCCAGCCATTGCTCATCGTGACATTAAGAGCAAGAATATTCTCGTCAAGGCTGATCTTTCGTGTGCAATAGCAGATCTTGGGCTAGCTGTTCGGTACGAAGCCGGTCATATAAGCTTGCCGAATAGCAATAAATGTGGTACAGTGGTGAGTCCGAACGGAAATCTCTACATGTTTTCTATTTTCTTTTCACTCTTTGAGTCATCTCNCTCGTCGACTTTCCAACCTATTTGAGATGTTCTCTAGATGGCTAATGTTTGAACGTGTTGTTTCGATGAGAGTTCGAAGGAATTTGAAATCATTATCGAAACGGAATGTGTTATTGAAAGCTAGTCATTGAACGCGCAACAACTGCATACATTCAGCGCTATCTTCCACCCGAAATTCTGGATGAAAAAGTGGAATCCACAAAGTTTGAATTTTATCGCACTGCTGACATGTATGCGTTTGGACTGGTAATTTGGGAGGTCACACGCCGTACTTCCTGTTCAGCTGGTACGTTTTGGTCGTTTTCGTGCCATCAAAGGCATATTTAATTTTTTTCAGTTTTGTTTATTCCTATCTGTTCTCATGTGATGCCTTAATAAACCGTGAGGTTTTTGAAGGGCCAGCTTCCTCATTTGCTGAATCACTACCGTATTACGATAAAGTCTCGAGAGATCCAACAATACGGGAAATGCGAGAAGTAGTTGTCGTGCAAAATGTCCGGCCATATGAATCTGCCCATTGGTCAAACAACAGCGTAAGTTATTCTTCTAAACCATGCCTGTATATCTCTTGCATTTCTACTTTCTTAGTGCGAAAAATTTTCTAGTTTCTTAGAATGCTTTTTTTGTGGAAATAGATAGAAAAGTGCAACAACTTTCTGAACTTCATCGCGACTGCTTCGCAAGGTATTGAGCTGTGCGAGAATCATGCCCGATTAGTCTTCCTGTGGATCTGGGATCACTCATTTATCATTGACTTGATTAGTGATTGCGCCTGTAGCCAAAATTTTCATTACGCATTGAATTTCTCAGAGGGCAGGGAAGCGGAAGCAATTTGCATCTCTATTACTTGCTGCCATTCTTTTATAAGTCGTTCAGTCGGATCACTGACTTTCAAGGTTCCGAAAAAGAAATTATTGCCCAGAATTCATATCATTCTTGATTGACATATTTTGATCGCCTGGATGACTACAGGTTTTGGGATCAGTGGTCCGAGCTGAGTAAGCACCGACATTTTCGAGAATCCTCGTCTGTAGTTTTCGTTGAGGTGTACTAATGTACGTTTAATGTTACCCTTGCTTTTTGTTCTCAGGTGCTCAGTGACATGGCAAGAGTTATGCGTGAATGCTGGTCAGCAAATCCTTCATCTAGATTAACGGCAATGAATGTTTGCCTCTGCATGGATCGGTTAGCTCAAACCGAATTCAGTATGCGATTCTCATGAGGTGAGGATTCTCGTGTAATTTGTCTTTTGTAAATGGATTGGCTCTGATTTATCGATTATTTGTGCCAATCTTTCCTCTGCTGGGGTATTCTACTTCAAGATTTTCCGGTAAAGCTAAGGGGGCGTCAAGTAATAGAGTACCTCTTGTCCCAGAAACTGCCAGCAGTTTTGCCTTAGCTCAGAAAAGTCATGAAATTGTTCAAACAAGGCGTCTTTTACTATGCCCCATCGTTACAATCCTTCCTCAAACTTCCAAGCGTTGAACAAAGAGGTTCTAAGTGGGGTGTCTCTATATAACAGCACGCTTTTTGAAGTTGTTACCTATTCGACCCACTTGCTCCATTTGGAGCGATGACCTGCTGCCGTAATGCAGATGTGGGCGAAAAAACAACCGGTCATCTTGTAGGGAGATCATCTCACGAAGATTTTGTCTTTTTTGGGACATGCCCAGATGTCCCAAAAAAGACAAAATTGGTGTGCAGATCGCAAAAAGGTGTGCTTATCAATTGGCGTAAGTAGAAGTTGGTTGAGCATCAGCTTATAGCAGCGATTCCTTTCCCTGCGAATTTCCCACTTCAAGATTTCACGATATTTTGTGATAGCTAATAGCATTGTACTTTACGCTTTGGAGCTCATTTTTTAGCTTGAAATTCGTAGAGCGATACAGAACAAATGGGCTTTCTTTCTCGGGTGATGCTGCTTACACATTCTTTCCTGGACGATGACTCAACTAATATTGTATGATTATAAGGTAATAACTTCCTACGGTGACTATAGTTTCTTTCTGTTTGATCTCTGCCATTCACAACTCGCCGGTGCGGCTTACTCACCTTTGCCATCATTTGCCCGTCTTGTCCGTTTATGATACCACTTTACTCTGTGATTTTCATTATCAAACTTTTAGTTACAAAGAGAATATCTATCTGAGGTCCATTTCTCGCCTTTCTTTTGAGAAGCGGTAGCAATTAGTAGTTTTTGACGGTTTCGATCCCTTTATAGCTGATTTGGTGTTTGATATAATCGGTTTCATTTAGAATACGGGTAAAACCCTTGTTAACTGACCCATTGTATATCATTTTCTACATTTGTTGTACGAAGAAAAGAGAATTGTGAATTGTGCAGTCTATACTCGGAGATTTTCGTCTGAATACTAACAGCGTGGTGCACGCGGTCGCGAAGCGACTCCAACACCTATTCGGAATCGATCTTTTGCGGGAACCTAGAATTAACGTTTCAGACGCGATAAGACGAGGTGTAGACTATAATCATACGTTGTTAAAAATTATCGAGTTCTGAAAAGAATTCATTTTTTGAGCTCAAAGTTTTATATTGTGAAGAGAATAAATTAATAAAATCATATTTTCAGTTTGTTTTCGATCAGAAAAGATCGTCATATAATACAAACATACGAGTGTCAACCGATTCAGGGGCAATATATCAATGAAGAATTGAGCACGTTAAAAAGCAACAGTTATGATCAGTTCAGAAATTTGGTAGTGTTTTCTGAAATCGCGTAAATGGGACGAGTTCGTTATCAATCATGATAATACAGAAAACGCAAATTCACACACCTGATCGCGTCACCGTTAAACGGTATCTATAAAATTATAGCGCTCAAAATCACAACATATTAATGACTACATGCAAATAAAGTGAGTTTTTACATCAAAGAATGATAAGATCATGATTGGGACTGGGCAGCGGCGACGAAATCGAAACAAAACAAAAAAAAATTCCAAATCGATATCTATCGATTGATGTGGCAGGAAAAAATACGGAAATGTTAATATAAATGAAATTCCCTATGAGAAAGCTGTGAAGTATAAAAGAGATTCACGGGCAATGATTGCAATTTGAGATTCATCAAGATGACGATGGCTTCCAGACATCTGGTGATAGCTCTTCATAGCGAATACCTTCATAGCCGTTCCCAGGTGTCCCCGTTTTTGCCCTAAAATTGAATGGATATTGGTAATGTTACTTAATTACTGGGAAATTGTTACAAGCCGATAACACGACGGCTTATGTTCTGAACTCTGAAACTGTGTGATGTGCCGTGCAATATTTCAAAAGCTTATACCAGTCATAATATACACGCCCTTTTGAGTCGACCAGTCTCGGTAGTTCGCAATTGCGGAGTGGTGCGACCTTCGAAAGCCTCATGGCGGAATTCAGACTTTCCGATGACCGGCGTTTGCCATTTACGCGACGCACTGGTACACGCGGCGCGGCATTTTGAAAAATATTATAGAAGGATCAAATCCGCGTGAACTAATGCGGTGCGTTCGCGTTTGGAATAGTCCTACAAGTGTACCTCGGTCCATGGGAAATCTGAAGGCCGCAGCAGCACTACGAAGAAGTAGCCTTTCCAGGGAAGGGTTATTGCGCCGCTTCAAGCCACCGGTTGAATAGTTTGTCCAACAAAAAACATACGATTTAGGTTAGAGTGAAGGTTAGTACGTTCGCTTTCATCAGAATCCTGTTGACGCCGTTCGTTCGATGGTGTTGTCGTCGGACTAAAATTTGTTAGTAGTGTGTTAGTAGAAGCAAATAATCATCACACATCGAATATTTTTTTACCCATAGTCCACTCGTACGTTGCCCTGAAATCCCATGGTAATGATACTACAGGCGTTAAGTTCTGTTCAGAACCTCTTCGATATTTGTGAATTTCGGAACAGAAACAAACCGACATTGATACTGTTGTACTTCAAAAAATCCCAGTTATACCTTTACTAACGAAACCAGTACTAATGATGTGGCTGCTCGTGAATCCCTTTTCTTCCGGGAACACCAACATTTACCGTTATTCGGCTTTCTGTGGCTTCTATTTAATTTGTTTTCAGAATTCATTAAAATGACGTTGGCCTCATGGTGGGGTTCCTTGCGCACAGGCGTGTCCATGACATCACGGCGACACTATTGGCCGCTTTCATATTTCGACGTGCGTGCCGGCACGCAGGTGGGATCGCAGGTGCAATCTTGCGTCCGGCGTGCGAGCGGCTATGCGACGGTGGCGCTAATTAACTGTGTGACAGCACTGGACGTGATCCATCGGCGTCCAATGTTGTCAACATCGCTCTAGCGCCGCTTTCGCATAGCCGCTCGCACGCAGCACGCAAGATTGTACGCGCGATTCCACCTACGTGCCGGCACGCACGTCGAAGTATGAAAGCAGCCATTCGGGAAAGGAAGAGCGCTCAAACCACTGGCAAGATGTCAACCTTAGCGTCGTATCTTCTAGTCGATCATGTGACACAGGGCAGTCTCTTCGATTAGTTTTATCCACTTCTGCAATTGCCTTGGAGAAGACAAAAGCAAACTTTGACTCACTGAGGGCGGAGCGTTCTCCGTCCCATTTACCANTATCGGTTCCACAACTGTGATGTCATGTCGCGCACCGCATACGCACGCTTACATTAGACCTTTTGGGGTTTGTTTATTCATTTCTACATGAAGCCATTACTATTATACCTCTCAGAGTTATACACGTGACAATGAGCCTGATCCCTTTTGTGGATGAGCATTTAGACCAAAACGTACTTTGAAGAAGCATTGACACATTAATTACAGCCAGTAATTAATGTGTCAAGTGAAAGCGATCTTCGATCACTTGGCCATTGCTAAAATCTGGCATCAAACGAATATTATGACATTGAGAAAAAGGTGATTGAGAATAGATTTGAACATTCTCTACCTCCATCGGTTTCCAAGAGCAATACGGTAACGGCAAACCATCAGGGCCAGTTGGGCACGGTGCATCCAGACCAGGTATGCCCTGAAGGTAGAGTTTGCAAATGTTTTGAACCCATTTTGATGACAAGATTCCACCGAGTAAACTGACCTGATCACCTTTCTCACCAGGCATACCGTCTTTACCGTCTGCTCCTCGTTCTCCAGGTGCTCCAGGGTGTCCGGGGNGCAATACGGTAGCGGCAAACCATCAGGGCCAGTTGGGCACGGTGCATCCAGACCAGGTATGCCCTAGAGGAAGAGCTTCAGGTGTATTGAAATCAACTTCTTAGACAGGTTTCACCAATTAAACTGACCTGATCTCCTTTCTCTCCAGGCATACCGTCTTTGCCGTCTGCTCCTCGTTCTCCAGGTGCTCCAGGGTGTCCGGGGGAACCTGGTGGTCCCTGAAATGCTTTTGTATACAGTGGAGTTTTCCAAAGCTGTAGTCAGATATCTCTTGTATAACAGCTGCTGTGTTCTCTGGAGAGGGCGTGGCTAGATGTCCGCGTACTTGCTTGCGGGCGGACTCGCTTGCGCACGGTAAAGTGTAAACGGACTTTTCGCTGGCCAGCTGAATCGCAGCAGAAAACACGCTGGAAAGCTCGCAGCTGGGTATCTCAGCCCCAGAGTACGACACTCATATCCTCGTGATGTCGACTTCACCCCCCTCCCTGAACCCAGACTGGATGACCCGGCGCATTTTTGAATTGCCACGCATTTGGTGGGAGGCCCACTCTAATTTTGCCAGTATCTTCATGTTAAATTATCTCGGTATAAAGTGAACGTACCATTGGTCCAGGGTCGCCTTTAGGTCCGATTGGTCCTTGCTTGCCCTGAAATGAACAACATCCGAATACGTCTTGGACTCACAATTAGATAAGCGCTCGAGCGGACAACGAGCAGACAACACGGTCTTGTTTCATAGCCATTTTACTGCTACCACCAACCACAAGTATGATCTACAGATGCGATCGATTAAGTTACAGTACGATTCGATAATCTGACGTGCTCATGCAATTTACCACAAAGAATTAAACGATGAAACATTCCAATCCGAAGCGAAAACCGGGACTCCTCAGGCTGAGGCGATCGCCAGCCGTCAATCATAAAAGACACTCAAATTGGTTAACAAATATTAATATTAAAAATCATCTTGAAAGCCGAAAGTGATAACTAAAGTAATTCGAATACAATCGGGGAAAGCGGTACTCACCGGTCGTCCTTCGACTCCCGGAGATCCGCGTAAGCCCATCGGTCCAGGGGGGCCCTGAAATAGATCGGTATTGATGGACTTAGGACTTATGAACAATTGAAAAAAATGGTGAAAAACCTAAAATTACCGGTAATCCAAGAGATCCAGGCTGTCCAGGAAGGCCCGGACCTCCGGGTTCGCCTTTCTCTCCAGGCGGTCCAGGAAGTCCAGGTGGACCAATAGGTCCCGGTATAGCTGTATTACCCGATGTTGGAACCTCGACCATTTGACCCTGAAGGAAGTGGATGTGACGAAGTTATGAAAGATGCCAGTAATGCCAGTTGCAAAAGGGAAGCGTAGTAACGTACCGGTTGCCCTGGTAGTCCTGGTGGTCCAATCTCTCCTCGATCACCTTTCTCGCCTGCATGTCCCGGTAGACCTTGTGGTCCACGTGGTCCAGCTGGTCCAAGTTTCCCTGGAGGTCCCTGAAGATAAAGAAATTACAGTAGGTCTTGTCGGAACTTGGTATGCGTTACTTACCGGTGGTCCAGCTACACCTGGTGGTCCTGGATATCCATGTTTAATACGAATTTCCGTTAGTTCTCGTTTTAGAACTGGCATCAGGTCTCGAACGAGAGCTTCTGGATCCTCCAATCCTCTCGAGACGGGACAAGTCTGATTACAAACTCCCGGTTCTCCAGGTTTCCCCTTAAATAGATAGAAGATAGGAGCAGGTTTTGCAAGGGCTATAGTGAAATTCAAGATATTAGTTATATTTCTTCCTACTCTACGGTTATTTATTGAATAACAAATCGGAATTTTGCTTTCTGTTTGCAAAACGGGGATTTTTCATGTGTAATCAGTCTCGGAACTGGTACAGTAGCGACGCGAGCGGTCGCAAAGCGGCCTTCGTGAAAAAATAGGAAGCAATGTCTTTCCGGTTATTCCTATGCTTATTGACCTCTGCATGCTTCCATCTGAGTAAGGCGATTACCAGTTTTTGTCAGTACTATAGCTGTTTGAATTTCCGATTGCAATTCAAAGCGAGGTGAGAGCTGGCTTACATCTTGTCAAGCACAGTAGGTGTCGCGCCACCAAACAAGAGGCCGCATCGCGACCGCGCGCGTCTTGGGGTGGCTAACGGAAGTTAGTGAGCAATGTAATTTTCAATGCGATTTTTGGTCTTTTAAGATTGGTGAAATTGGCGTTTAAAAAAGTGTTCAGACTCACCGAACGACTGCTTCTATAAAAATCACAGTCACAACTCAACACTAATGAACAACACTGTTATTCACAAATCTAGGCCAAGCACACATCACTGACACTAACGACCGCGACGCATACGCAGCACATGCACATTCCTTGACGCCGCCTCACGCGACCTCAGGTGGCCCTATTGAACCACCGGGTGCATACATTCTCTTAACGAATTGAATGGTTATGCTTACTCGTCGTCCTCTTTTGCCGGACATTCCTTCGGGACCCGGTGGTCCCATCGGACCCGGCGCTCCCGTTTCACCCTGAAATAGCCAGTTAACACTTTCAAGGTTAGTCGGGTTAGCAACAGCCACACTTTCAGCAATAATTAATTAATACATCATCAATAAACGAGTCTGAAGGCGTTATTTCGTCTATGGGTGGGCGAAAGGGATACGTATCCCTCCAAGGATGATCTAAATAACAAAAAAGGACCGAAATAACGCCCTGAGCGTGTGAAACACAAAATGTGGCTTGGTTAGAGACCTTCATTCTTGAAATGATCGGTGAAAAAGATGGACGAACCAACCTTTTCTCCCTTTTCGCCATTTCTCCCGTCTCTGCCAGGTGGTCCAGGAGGTCCCATAACAATCTTGAAGAAATGCCAATGACAAAAACAGCAGGAAATCGGGTTTCTAGATAGTTTGAGAGTCAACGAACCTTTCCACCAGGCGTAGCAGATCCTCCCGGAGATCCTGGATAACCACGGGGTCCAGCGATTCCCGGGTCACCTCGATCACCCTTTTCACCCTAAACCGATGCACTGAAGTGATTGAAGCTTTTGTAGAAAGAATTTATAGTTAAGACTGCAAACAAGTTAATTTTTAATGGGGTATTAGGTATTTGAAAGGGAAAAAAGGAGATCGGTCAACCATAGTAGGACTTATCATGTTAGCGATGTAACTCATAGAAAATAGGAAAAATTACAAAAATTCACGAAAAGAAATTGTGCTAACGACCACTTCACTACAGATGCCAATTAATGTCACGAACACAACACAAAAGTCACACTACCTGTGGCCCACGTTGTCCGGGTCGTCCATCTTGTCCACGGGCACCGGGTGGTCCTGGAGGACAAAATGCAGGAGGGGCTGGAGGTGCAGGTGCTCCTGGTATTCCTGGTGGCCCTGGAGGTCCCGGTGGACCGGGAATAACTCTAGCTGGGACGTGATGACGATGACTGTATGCAGCTGGAGCTCCAGGTTCACCCTACACAACACAACGACTCACGAAAAATGAGAAAAGAACTGAGAAGAAAGACAACATCCAGAAATGAACAAAAAATAAACGTGCATTTGGACCATTGGAAAAAAAACTGATGTTAAGGTTGAGTACTTGGTTTGAGGCAGAATCGTACCTTTTCTCCACGTTCTCCTGGAGGTCCACGTAATCCTGGAACACCGTCACGTCCAGGCTCTCCATGTTCTCCCTTTGGACCGACCTTAAGCACATTTCCATTGAGTTTTAGACTAGCCGAAGGTATCGAGAAATGGACAAGGTGCCCAGATGAATGCTTGTCCTCATCTTATAGGGGTTTCCCTACGTAGCTTCCTTGGAGGGCAGGGGACGGGGCTACCCGAGACAGAAGGTGGGCCGAACCTGATGGGCTCATGACACTAAGGCTGTTACTATATCAAAAAAGGAATGAAATGAGTGAACGTACTTTGCTCTCTCCATCGAATCCAGGCAAACCACGGTCACCCTTAATTCCAGGTTTTCCTTCGGGACCGACCGGTCCCATTGGACCTGGAGGACCGGGTGGTCCCGGTGGTCCATGAATCATCAGCGGTGCGTTAGGCATGGCTGATCCAACCTGAATATGTCCAATTAGGAAAAAAGTTGAAGTAGGGACAACACATTTGACTTCACAGTCCAATTATTGATTGATTGTCCTCTTAAGTTCGAGTTGACTCAATTGTATTGTAAATTAATCATTGTTCCACCACAAAACCACAATTAACCGATATTCGAGAGCTGGTCAGCCGTTTGTGAGAAAAGTGACAGGGATGCAGGGGCCACTCTGCACCTCTGCGCTCAGATGACCAGTTCTCCAACATTTTACAAACACATAAAGGAAGCATGCTGCCAACACAACAACTTCGTTACTTTATATTCGTTGTAAAGATGACTTTCTGACTGATTCAATGCCTGCCAACCATCCGGTGAGTCGGCCTGGCAAAAAATCACGAGAGAAGGAATAACAAAGAAATCTCCACAGCAAGAACTCAAAATAACAAAAAAGTCTATCCACAACCGTGCCGCAATCTGC
>UZAF01017792.1:0-29324 GCA_900617895.1 Haemonchus placei
TTCGTGATAGAATCAGAAGAATATGAGACTGAGACTCAGAAGCAGCCAATATCCTCGCCAACGAAGACCGAACTGACTTTACTGGAGGGAACACAACCTGTGGAAGGTGAAGCGAGAACTCTAACAACAGTGAAGGAATGGGATGCAGCGTATGAGACGGAAGAAAGTCTTCTTCCAGGTGAAGATAAGGAACAATTCGTGATTGAATCAGAAGAATATGAGGCTGAGACACAGAAGCAGCCAATATCCTCACCGACGAAGACTGAGCTGACTTTATTGGAGGGAACACAACCTGTGGAAGGTGAAGCGAGAACTCTAACAACAGTGAAGGCATGGGATGCAGCGTATGAGACGGAAGAAAGTCTTCTTCCAGGTAAAGACGAGGAACAATTCGTGATAGAATCAGAAGAATATGAGGCTGAGACTCAGAAGCAGCCAATATCCTCGCCAACGAAGACTGAACAGACTATATTGGAAGAGAGACAACCTGTGGAAGGTGAAGCGAGAACTCTAACAACAGTGAAGGAATTGGATGCAAGATATGAGACCGACAGAAGTCTTCTTCCAGATAAAGGGGAGGAACAATTTGTGATAGAATCAAAAGAATATGAGGCTGAGACTCAGAGGCAGCCGATATCCTCGCCAACGAAGACTGAGCTGACTTTATTGGAGGGAACACAACCTGTGGAAGTTGAAGCGAGAACTCTAACAACAGTGAAGGAATTGGATGCAGCGTATGAGACGGAAGAAAGTCTTCTTCCAGGTAAAGACGAGGAACAATTCGTGATAGAATCAGAAGAATATGAGGCTGAGACTCAGAAGCAGCCGATATCCTCGCCAACGAAGACTGAACCGATTTTACTGGAGGGGACAGAACCTGTAGAAGGTGAAGCGAGGACTCTAACAACAGTGAAGGAATGGGATGCAACGTATGAGACGGAAGAAGGTCTTCTTCCAGGTAAGGAAGAAGGTCTTCTTCCAGGTAAAGACGAGGAACAATTCGTGATAGAATCAGAAGAATATGAGACTGAGACTCAGAAGCAGCCGATATCCTCGCCAACGAGGACTGAACAGACGTTACTAGATAGTACTCAACCTCTGGAAGGTGAAGCGAAAATTCTCACAACAGTGGAGGAATTGGATGTTACATATAAGACGGAAAAACCTCTTTCTGTAGGGGAAGGCGAAGAGCTTTCAGTGATAGAATCAGAAGATTACGTAACCGACCGCCAAAGACGTCTTCTGCCTTCGCCAACAAAAATTGAAGGCGAGGAGGTAAAAGCTCCATTCACAATGGAGCTTCCCGTGGAAAAAGATGCAGATAGTCGCTCTTATGACATGGCAGAGCGAAAGGAACCTCCTCTCCAAATGGTTAATGAAGAGGCTCTTGAGAATGTTGTCAGACTGACGTTCAGGGACACTGATGAGTTGGATTCGCCTGAAAAGCAATCAACACTAGCGCCATCATCGTATCCCGATGAGCAACTCCCGATTGCTGGTGATGAAGAGTGGAAGGTTTATGACAACAAAGGTGAAGTTCTCGAGGAGTTTTCCAATCAGCTGACCCAAGAGCTAATCTTGGAAGCTGAAAGTAATGCAAGCATACAACCATCGCATTCACCTCCCATGGTGATAAAACAGGAATCCAGTAATGATGTCATGTTGGAGCATGAAGTAGACTACCAATCAGATCTGCAGGAAAAATTAGATATTCTAGCCGAAGAGAGTCGGGGGAAAGTGGTTCCTGTCCAAGACGATCAACTTGAAGTAATCAACGAGACTGAACACGAGCATGAACCTGAGGAGGAACACGACATTGAACAAGCGGCGACCCGTCTTGCAGACGAAGCTATTAATGCTGCTCTCGAGCATCAAGAAGATGCAAAGACGCTTACCTCAACTTCTGAATCTAACGTTTATCACACTGCTACTGAACAATCTAAAGATGATCAATACGACACCTGCGTAACTTCTCAGGACACCTACGATTCGGCTCAAGAGTGGACTTCTCAAGAATCAGAATACACTACTGCAGCTAGCGGAGCCACAAGCCGATTAAGCGAAGCCGAAGAAAGACATGGCAGCGTCACTCCGTTGGCCATATTATCTCCTGTTGACTCTGACCGCCAATTCACGGCTAATCAGGATTTCGACGATGTCGTCCCTATTCGGCGTTTCGGTATTGACGATACGGCGAGATCTACTCCAGACGTGCCTCTTCAAGTAACAATTGAAGAGGAGGAGGAGGAATCGGAGTCAACCTTGCCGACCAGTCCAAGTGGAATCCTTCTTGCTCCTCAAATGGACCCAGGTCGACCTGTTTCTCCGGTACCTCCAAGTCGACAAGTCGAAGAAGATGAAGAATTTTTCGTCTTCGTAGAAAAGGTCGATGACAAAGAACGCGAGCAGTTGGTAGGTGATGAGCAGAAAACAGAAAAGGAATCTCCGAAAGCAGAAACGCCACTCGACAGTAAAAGCGAAAAGACATACACTCGTCAGTATTCGGATATGTCTTCAGAAAGCCGTGCTGACACTGTAATACATCATGAGAAAGGAGATACCGAGACTGTTGCAGATGCAGAAGAATTCAGATCGTCTTATGAGCCAATGTCAGGTTCATCGGAATCATTAGATAAAACATCCGCTAGAAGCAGTACTGCAGAGAAAAGGTTCGTTTTTTCTATCCACAAAATCGTGTTCAGTACAGAACAAGTTCTCATTTCAGAGACACTTCGTCTAGTGCTTCTCCACCCAAAGAAAGCGAAGAGATTCTAGAACCAGAGCAGATAACGGAATCACCGTCTTCAGAAGATTCCGCAAAAGAAAAGACAAGTGATAATGAAGAAGGATTCGTGATCTGCTCCTTTATGGAAGACACTCCAATTGTGGAAGGTGAACTGGAAACAGTTGAGGAAGAACCCGAAGATGTAGAATCCGTTAACGGTAGTGGTAACTCCTCTGTTGGAGTGCCATCAGATTCTCTTGCTCTAATTGGAAAGTATAAACATGTATCGAGCGATAACGTTTCGCTAACGAGCCTCCAAGAGTTTGAGCGTCTAGAACAAGTGGTCATCAATCGAGGAGAAGCTAGTCTCAGTGCCAGCGAGATAGAATTGTATGCTGCCGGAAAACTTCGGTCAGGTGAAGGATCCGTTAGCTCTTTGGCTGAATTTGAGAAGTTGGAGAAAGAGCTCGCAGCAAACATATCTCCTCAAGAAGATGCTGCCATGTTACCTGAAATCCGTGAGGAATCTGAGGTAGAAGACATGAGCGTACGTGATGATGACGAAGAAGATCACTCAGTGAGTAGCTTTGTCAGAAACTTTGAGCAATAACTGCATTCTGAATCAATCCTAAAGAATTTTCTTTTAGAATCCTTGCAATATGATAAGGATAATTACTGAAGCCTTAATAGTAGACAAAAGTTCTTCTCGTTAATCAATACCGCTTTGGGTATATGCCCGCTCACTCAACTTCCACTTACATCGTAGTGTCGTTTCAATGAGTAGTTAATACAGTACCGGTCAGTGAAGTATTCGTTTTCACTTTTTCAAACATAACTTCCTCGAATGTCCATCTTTTCGCCTGATTTTTTCATAGTTAATTCCTATCAACGAATGTTATGAGCGAGCAATTTCTCAGTTGTCTAAGTGAATTATAAAATATTTTAAGAGAATTCACATCAATTTGTGTCCAAACACCATCATACCTGTAAAATCTTTAATCTCTCTGGATTTCCAATTTCTCAACGGAACAACTTGTACAATATCAATATAACAACTACGACATTAATACTTTGTCGCATTACCTCTGGCGTCAATCACCGCTTGGCATCGGCGTGGCATGGACTCGATGAGTTTGTCTATCTCTTCCTGTGGGATGTTCTCTCATGCTGTCTTCAGCTGAAGGAACTTTTCGTGNCTTGGTGCTCAAGTCTTTCCCATAGATGTTCGATGGGATTCAGATCGGGAGGCTGCAACGGCCACGTCAGCAGAGGGACGTTGTTGTCGCGGAACCATTTGGTGAGCAGCTTCGATTTGTGTTTCGGGTCGTTGTCTTGTTGGAAAATGAAGCCACTGCGAGCAGTACTGCGAAAAAACGGCCAGATCACAGTCTCCATGATATTAAGGTACATCTTCGCATCCATCTTACCCTCAATCCGATGAAGGGGACCAACTCCTTTGCCACAGAAGCTACCGTGGACCATCACCGAACCTCCACCACCCTTCACGGTCGGCAGCTGGTAACTCGGATGGTATCTGGTACCGACAGGACGTCGCACAAACTTGATTCCATCCGTCCCAAACAGCAAAAACTTCGATTCATCGCTCCAGATGACCTTACGCCACTGCCGAACGGTCCAGTTCTTGTGAGCTTGAGCCCAGTCGAGACGCGCTTTGCGATTCTTAGCGGAAATCAGTGGTTTCTTTGCTGGACGTCGTCCAAACAAACCGGCCTCTCTCAGTCGACGTTGTACAGTGCTCAAAGATGGGTTAGGTCCTTCGGGCGTCGATATTTCGCGAAGAATCTCGGCTGCAGTGAGACGCGGATCGTTCCTTGCAAGCCGCACAATATTCTTGTCCACAAGACGAGACGTCGTTCTCGCTGCTCCTGGGTGTTTTTTGACTTCTACCGACCCTGTGTCCTTATATTTCTTCCAAATCCTTTGAACACATCTAGTTGTCACTCCTTGAATTTCTGAAACTTGCCTTGATGTTAAGCCTGCGTGGAGGCTCCGAGTTATGGCATCAACTTGGTCTTGCCGCAAGTTACGGATTCCGGTATGCCTTGCCATAGCCTTAATAACGTAGTGGGTGCATGGCGTGACTCAAAACATTAAGAACCACCCGAAATTTTTAATATAAAAACCCACTAGTTATAGAAGGTAGAAATGTGTGTTGGCGGGCGATTTGAAAATAAAGCGCCAGTTTTGCTTGGAAATGTGCTGCTGGGCCATTACAGCAGTATAATATTACTAACTGCCTAAGTTTTCTACTGTTTGAGTTTCTTGCACAAAGCTTGAGTTTTGAGGAAGTTATGTTCGAAAAAGTGAAAACGAATACTTCACTGACCGGTACTCTCCGAGACGACCCTGGTACTAAGTAAGTGTCCAATAGCGATGAACAACATGCTTGTCTCAGGTGGGCATTGATCCGAAATATGATGGGTGAACATACTTTTGGAATCACGCCTTTTAGTACCTGTCCAGTTTCCCTTGAAGCAGGCGTGGGGAATCAACGAAAGAAGGAACCACACACACCCACACACACACACACACATTGGGATCTTGAGTTGAGCTTTAGATGAAATGGAGTCAAGTCGGTGGCCTCATTTATTTTACTTGTAGCAACAATATTTAAAAATGTTAGAAATTTACAGATAATTAATTAAGGTGCAATTTTTGTTTGCTTGTTTATTGTTTATATATTTTATGTGAATTTTTTCTGTGATTTACTAAATTCTATTCAAATATGGACGTCGATCAACCTACTGTGTTTAGGAGACAGAGGTGAAAACAAGACCAATTGACGAAGAAGATTTACGAGCAGCAACACCTATTGCATCACCGGTAGATTCGTTGGAACGTGAACCAATACCGGTGTCCAGCTTGCCAATTTTGGAGACTAGCACCGATTCTCTTGAACCCTCATATGAACGGATCGAAACACAAACTCAAAGAGACAGTGATACATCTTCACTTGCAGAATACGAGGTGGGCTTTATCTTTCTGTGTAGCTTGAAGATAAAATGACGTTTCACGCCTTCACTATTAATCTGGCATACCTCAGGAAACTATGTACAGTAATTAGCTGAAAGCTCAAGAACGATTTATAGTAGAGAAAAGGACGATTAGAATTAAAAAGGTTCATGGCGGGTTCCCGAACTCCGATACACACAAACAATGACCGCTACTGGCCGCATCATGCGGGCATCGAGCGCGCGGCTGCGAAGCGGTCAAAGCTTTTAGTATATGGACCATGTAGGTATTAGCAACTGCTGGTCACCGTACTTATTGTCATAATGAACCACCTAATAAATGGTTGCAAATCGGTTCCCTAGGTGTTTTTATATGGCTAACCCTAAGAACCACTGCTGCCGACTTCACTGTAAGAAGTTGAGGCCGTTTCATGGCACTACATAGAAAACCTTTATTCAACATTCTCTGATTTCGGTTATGCTGCGTTTTGGTGCCATACCCTAACGGTATACCAGGGAGTTCGATGTACGTAGTAAAGCGCTGACCACAGTAACTTTTTGGGACGGATCCAAATGAATTTGCCTCAAATTAACAAGAGGATAACAAGAGGAGGGGAATATATTTTTACCGTAAACAAATCAGTAGTAGCTATCAAATCATGTAAAATTAAACACATATATTGTACCGCTGCCCTTATCACATGTCTTAGTGGCTCAGACTGATAATTTTCAGTCGATTTTTTACGTAAAAATTCTGTTGAACTGATAAACGGCATTTTCAGGTGATTACCCGTTTGGGAGAAAGTGAAAGAGATTCATTGGAAAATATTCCTCACGAACGAGATTCGTTACTTGAGGGTGCTAGTCAGGATATTATGACAAGTCAAGATACCCAAGCATTACTCAGCGGAGATACCGTAAGTAGACATTTTTCGAAAATAAAATATAAGAAGTAAATCAGATCAGCTGATGGCTGCAAAAAACGAAAAAAGACTCGGAGGAAATGAAGAAAAAAAAAAACAAAAAGAGAGTGGGAGGAAATTAAAATGGCCAAGAATTGATGAGAGAATCGCTGAGACTTTGAAGCGTCTCGATAATGTCAAATGAGTAGTAACACATAGAGCTTTGTAAAAGTCATGCATTTGCTCCTTTTAGAATGAGAGCCTGACAATTGAATAAAAAAGTTGTGAAGGAGGATGAACCACTGCAGAGTTAATAGAAAAAAACCCAGCCAATTCTGCAGTAATGCATTCAAAAAGGACTGATTAAGAGAAAAAACCGAATTCAGATGAGTTCAGAAGTTTGCCGATCGAGCTGTAATGATTCAGATAGTTATTGATTGAATCTCGCAAAAGTGCAGACGACAATGACGATTCAAAACAATGTTCACGACTTGCGTCATCGCAAAATCATGAAATGTAATAGATGCATATCGATTAGTTAACTGCCCTGCAGTGGTGCGCCTTTACGTGTTGGTACGTAACGGGTCTCAACACGTAAGGGGGCACGCGCTCGCCCGATCAATACTTATCTAATTGGTTCGCCGCCTTCCATAGGCGCCAAGTGTGAACACTGTACATAAGTGATATAGCGCCAGTTCACTTCTCAGCATGGAATCGATTAGACACATAAGTCGTAGACACTCGGTGCTATCTCGAATCCGAAAAGGATAGTATCTGCTCAAAAATCAACTGTTTTTTTTCAATGGGTATTTATGCTCCCATTTCTGTTGTTTTCTACTTATTTACATTATAAATGCAAAGAACTCACTATTAAGGTTGGAACATATCAAGAACACGACGATGACGATAGAGACTCACTTGGTGGCGATATGGACACGATGCTTCGTGACTATCCGACCACCTTGACCACTTTCGAAACGACAGCAATCAGACCTGACGGAACAGTACAAACCATCTCACGCAGAGTAGAAACACGGGTAAGAAAATAGAGCAGTACTATTAGCACAGTATATGACAATCCATCGGGAAGATTCGTGAAAATGATAAATTAATCAATATCATAAATATTTAAAGATATATAGAGTATGAAAGAGTATAGGTATATAACATAAGGAGAGAAATGTGAAGTGTTCAATTTCTCACAATGTCTATGAAAGAATGAATGTCGGTGAACATTGGTAGGTCTTGTGGGTGGTCGATCAATCGATCGGTTCCTGGGAGGTGCTGATCCACCGCGGTCAGGCACAAAAGTTCGACACCAGTAGGTCCTATGCTCCTCAAATGGGTGATTCTCAGGTCGCTTATTTGGAGGGTAACTAAGTTCATGAGGAAGTGGGTACGACAACCTTGAGTAGATTAATGAAAATAGGAATAAATGTTCGGGTAAGGAAGAAACCTAGTGGATTCATGGGACACTCGAAAATAAAACCTCTAGGTATAGGCCAAGAGAGGCCATCGTAGCTGCCGCGAGAGGTCAGGTCACCGTATGCGTCGATGAATGATGACCCCAACAAGACTGTGGTTTCAGCAATTTTCCAGCGTTAAATAAGCTGTCAGTACTACCAAGAGATATTTGGCATTTCATAGGAGTGTTCATCATTAGAATCACTTTTATGGTTTGGAAAAAAAAATGCCCCTCTTTTTTGTCTTTCAAAGCATACTGAAGAATACACAAATTGACCTGACTCAAGTGAACCTCCTTCATTTGGGTATTCTTTATTTCTTTCTTTTCTTTTTTTTTTCTCTTTTGCCCAGCACGAAGCTGTTAACTCTGCAAACCGTCCAAATATATTGACGTGACATACAATCATGATCATCCGTACATAACAAAGCAATTTTAGGTACGTGACCCAGTAATGAGTCACGTAACGTTTACCGGTACGGAAAGCGAGGAGCGTGTGCGTGAGTTACCACTGGAGGAACAGTTTGAGACGGTTGACGCCGAAGGCAACGTCACGCGCACCGTATGCCGACGATATTCACCGCCTCATCCATAGGTAAGTTAATGCTATCCGCAGTCAACACGCGAACTCTAAACGCAATTCTAGAGAAGGAGCTCAAAACTCATAAAAGTCAAATTGAAGTTGTTAACATCTCCTTAATAGAAATTTCGAATAGTCACTGATAAGCATACGCACAGTTGGCATTCTTTTTGCTTATTCCATAGATCAGAGGGTAAGCAGAAGTGTGATAGATCCTTCTTTGAAAATTCACCTTGTTTTTCTTACCCAAACAACTATACTTCGCGATTTGCTGGGCGCGTCGTCGATTTGGTGGGCGCGAATGAGATAACATCCTGTAAGAAGATTCGCAGAATGATAAAGAACGCTGCCGGCGCTCATAAAAAAAGGGGCGGGAAGACCGGAGTTCGGCCGTCTTTAACATCTACGGTTTCATTCTGAAGAAAAGGAAAGTTAATGGGTGGAAAGTTTAACAAAGTGTAATTTTGATTTCAGATTTCCCCCGAAATCGCCCTCCTCATTCGTTGATGAGGGAGCAAAAGAAAAAATACGCCAACTCCCCGTGAAAGAAAGAAGCCACGCTTCTGATATTTATTGATATCGTTTTCTTTGTCGATTTTAAAAATAATTTTTACGAATAGTAGTCATGCATCTTACGATTGGTTGAATTATAGTGATATGCCGAGCATCTCGTAGTTGATCATTGTCTACAACTATTTACCACCGCATACTCCAAACAAAACCAATATCAGCATCTCAGCTTTTGCGTGTATTTCTTTTTTTTCAGTTTTTCATGATAATCATCTCGTTGTTATTACATTGTTCATACATTACATTACATTACATACATTGCTTATATTTCTATCAAGGAGTATGCGGGATTATCAGCTAGTATATTAGAATAATAAATTCAGTATTTATTTATTATTAGCCAGTGAATGTGCATACTTACATGAAGCTTATTGTGAGTTTGTTGAGTGTTACACTTTGAAACAATCACGGGGAAACAAACAGACATGAAATCTCTGCTTCAACAGTATGATCATCGGCTTTTACTGGGATGCGCCACGCATTCGACTTCTACTCAGATTATAACAGGGGCAATGCGTAATGTGTACATGATGGCCTGTGGATCTCCGGTGGGAATTACTCGTTATGCAAGCGTTCCCATCCTCCGAATAGTGATTTGGGACCTTGCCCACAATTGAGGGACAAAGTAGGATCAATGATGGTCTTCGGGCGTGAATCAATCCCGACAAGGGATACGCACCCCACACGATTTCCGTCCAGAATCGTACTGGCGTATTGAACGCGTGTGACCTATACGAGGACTTTCGGTAGCCGGCTGATGTACAAGTCAGTGTTTCTATCCTCCTAAACGAGTCTAGTACCAATCAATCCCGTAGGGACGAGAAAGCCTGGTTGGTCTGGGCGGATGTCGATCCTGGATCAGAATCTGCATATGCATGATGGCACCACTTGCCGCTATACCATCTCCAAACCATCTTTTGGTTTCTTTGAGTAAAATACGATCTGCGAACATACGATAACCCACAAGACTTCCCTTCTAATCTCTCATTTTCTGAAATCCTTGTATAGGAAAGCTCTCCCAACTGGAGCTGTATACTATTTTTCAACACTGCAACAACTAGATTTTTCCAACAGCTTTCCTTGGAAAGTTATGTCAACTGGTCAAGAGTGCAAAAAATGAAACCCACGAGGGGACTGAGTTCTCAGGTCTCTAGTCTTCAACTCTAAACTGCAGTATCAAGAGAGATATACAGCTTTACGGGAAATGGATCTTTGCAATTGGACCTATTCCATCTAATTCGAAGGGATTTCATAAACTCGCTCACAATTAGCCAATACAACAACAGTGCAACACAAAACAGCGCAATTTATTTGACCATAATTATATTTCAAGTTGTGAATGAACAACAATATGCAAAGCAGTATAGTGAACCCGCTCAGATAAAAACATCGCTCATAAAGGGCTTAAATTCAACATTAGAACACTTTAAAACAAATATAAGAGATAACAAATACTGTTTGTATTGTTAGGAGGGAAAACAAACAGACAAAATTAGCAAATACACGTGCACTTTTTCATAATGCCTCCACATCTTTGTCTACGACAGTGCTCAAGTCCATTCCTGAGAGTAACACTTGCCACTGACGACGATTTAGGTCAAGAAGATAGGGATGTAACATGGCCAGCATCGCTGTTGGCACGAAGCAATGGACCCTCTCTTAATTGAAAAAATTACGTCGCCAAATAAGATGAAACAATGGTCCTAATAAATGTCTGGGAGGCATAAATCCACAAAGAGATGCTCTACACATCCATCGAGAAAGTTTGGATTAGTTTTTACGTTTTCTATATTCACTCACCCATTTGCGATGATGCTGCAAGAGTCAACTTAGAGAGATAAGATTCCAAAGTGGTCGGAATGTCTTCTGAGTAGTTCTGAAATTTTCATCACCAATCAAACTATTGGCTGTGTGAAAAGTAGAAAATGTAAAATCTTTAGCATCACAAACTATGTTCAAAGCAATTCATCAGTAATCAAAAAAAAGTATTGAGTAAAAGAGCAAAGAATTACAAACCGGTTTGGAAAATGTAGCTAACACATCGTGGTCTCCAAATCGAAACTGGAAAAACATTACACACATCATTGCTATGACGGATGCGGAAAAACGCGATAGTACAAGTGGTATCGATGACGCAGACCAAACCAACTTCAGCTCCGATATTTTCTCTTCCTGGAATCAAAGAAAAAAACCCATTAAAATACTACCACGCTATGCCAATCGAAAAAGTAGAACAATATTCTGACCCGAACTGCTTCTAGCAGATTGCTCAACAAATAGCACCAATCCTTCTGAGATCGCAGTTGATATGCATCTACTGATATAACTCCACAAAACTGAAGAGACTGAAGATAGCGCCCGCCGCCATCTTCATACGGTGGAGAAGATGAACAAAGGTCAACCAGAGCCTTGAAAAACACTTATATTAATACGAACATTTTCAGAAATGACTTCACTCAAAAATGAATATGAATTGGCCAATCTTATGTAGAAAATACAGATAAGCTTTGAAACGAATTGATTTTTTAGACATGTACACTAAATGCGCCCTAAAACTGGTATATCACTGTGATATCGGATCAAGGAACTCAGATCGTCGATATGTCAAGCGCTAGCAATGTCAAAAGGAAAAAGGTTTCCTGAAAACGTATTTAGATTCTTACAAGAGCTAAGAGAGGTGAAAAAAGAAATATTCAAGGAAGCCTTGCTGAGAACAACATTACACTATATACTGAGGTATGGTACAGCTTCATTCACACCATAAATTAGCTTATTTGTTTAATTATCAGAAAACTATTATCTGTTGGTTAGCCTACCTCAGACTGCCATATTTTTAAAGACCGAAGAAGACCGGGAGGAACAAACAGTGAATGCAGAACTTCAGCGACACGTGGAGCTGTCACTATTACCTGAATGCATCAGCAGGATTTCAAAAAAGAGCAAAAAAAGTAAGACAGAGAACAGAGCAGAACAGAGCTGCTGATGAGTCTAACTGAAAACGGGTGGAGCAATTTGAAAAGTTCATACCTTAACATCTAGGAGCGCTTGCATCGGCCACTCGAAGAACTCGAGCTCGTTCTCGGCGAATTCCACTTCAACATTGCCAATATTCTCATGCTCGGTCATTACATCACATTGATGCTGAAAACAAAGACGAATAATGTGACAAAAACTTTCCATATACTGTGAATACAGGGTAAACATGAGGTTACCATAAGCGGAGAAGATGAAAAAAAAACAGTCAATCAAAGATAAACAATCAACCAACAAAGTTTTTGAGAAACTCCAGCGCTGACTGCCCGTCACAGATTCGCCGGAGCGTTTCAACATAATTCTGACCGAACATGCCGATCCATGGACGCTCCTGTGGTTCTTGATTGAGGTGAGATACTCTGAAGCATTTGTAAATCCCAAGTATCAGGGAGAACTTCGCATAGGAAGAAACATCTAACACGCACCTTAATGGGTTTCCGATATAATTCGTAAGGGCGCGTTTGTGAAACTCCCTCAATACGTGATCGCGATACCTTCCAACCTCTGCCTAAGGATGTTATTTTGAAAAAAGGAAGTGGAAAATTTACCGGTAGTTGCATAAAAAAATCAGCAAACCACCTTTGTAATAGTATTGTATGAATCTAAATTTGCTCTGATAAACGAACTCTGCAGACCCGAAAAGTAGGCTTCGCAATTCAGAAGGACCTGAACAAGATGAAAATTAGGCTGTTCTAGTATTTGGAAACCAAATGAGAGAACACACGAAACTCACACCACTGCCAGTTGTCTCATCGCAGTTACTCGACTCAGAACGATTGAATCCCATACAGATGAGGTAACGCTTAATGCTACAAATTTGGGGTTTTATGAGATAAAGCAAAATAGCTATGCTAGACTACCTCATTGTTTCCCCCTTTGCTGCTCATTGGTTTGAATACAAAGACATCATCGAAATGTGAAGCTATGCTACTGATTAAAAGACGGGTTTTGGGCAAATATGTAGTGTAAATCTATAACGATCAGTACAGCAGGAAAGAGTAATATGTAGAGGGAAAAGCATTATAGGCACCTTTACAATAAGTGATCCTCCGTTAGCAAGGAGCTGGAGAGCGATCCTAAACTCAGACTCGAGCAAAGGCAGTGTTTTCGACTCCTGTTCACTTGGTAAATCCTGAAATAGTGGTAATACATTGAACCCTCGACTTGTGGTTTTCTAACAAGTATAAGAAACAAGGGACAATTTTTGTTCGAAACGAGCGCATTTAATCTTTTTCAATGTTAAAGCGTTCGAGCACATTAAGAACTTTTTCATGAGCTAACCGTAGTCATAGAAATTCCCTCCACTTCTTGATTTAATTGAACTCGATACACTTGAAACAATGATAAAACTGAAAAAGAAACCAGCTTCCTCTGAAACAAGCCTCGACTTAACCGAATTTTTCAGTGATTCGAAAATGTGTTGAGAGAAAGGATTATTTTACGGCAAATGAGATTGCGTAGCACTGTTCAAAGGCCTAAACATTTTACACTTAGGAGTTTTGGCAAGAATGTGAGCTTTTTACACAAAGTTCCAATTCAAGGTAATGACAATGAGAGCTGTTTGTCGAAAATCTTGCGGGAAAAAATATGAAGACCGATCCCAACCTGAGTGTATAAACTTCCATCCGCTGTCACCAAATTAAAGCACCCATTACACGTAAGCGAACCAACATAATCATCGTTCCACTGAATATTGAAATGAAGTCCATTTGGCTCGATCTTAGCTGAGATATCGAGCGGGACAAACCTTGGTGATATCTCCACTGTCATCTTTTCCAAAGCACCACCTTTCTGGTTGACCTAATATTATCTCATCTTCAAGCAACATGTCACAGGCACTTGTTCCCTCATAGTGAGGATTGAGACTGAAAGCAATTTTGTAAAACGCTGGTAGAAATTTAAAAAAGGTAAAGAAAGCTTCGCCCAATGTTGACAGTTAACTTAACAGGAGAAACACCTTTTCGAAAAAGTCAACAGCATTGACTGACTCTTACCCTACACTATAACTTTGGACAACCAGTCGATATAAAGGGACTATGTTGCTGACTCTCAAGATAAGCGGTATAGGAAGGCAAGGGAGCGAGGGAGGGTGAAGGAGCTAGCAATCTGGGTGGGTCAAGAAAATACTCAATCGATTAACTTGTTAAATAAAGAATCAAAGCACGATGTATGACAAACACTCACGAATTCGCTTCCCAAAACCAATCCATTTTGGAATAGAAAGTGCAGAGGAAGCGATCTAGCACAGATATGAAGTGTCCAGGTGCTTCGCAAAGGTGAAATGACCTGATTAATCGGGAGTTGTTCAAAGCTAGTATTATGAAAAGACTATACTGACAGAGTAGGCCGAACCTTAGACATTTACATGAAGGATGTATATGCAGTAAGCGAGGATATCGTACAAGAATTTCAAGAAATTTACAATAGGCCTGGCTGGTCGCATTACAATGAAACTGTTCCCTGAATATATCCATTAATGTCAGCAAAGCACAAATGACCTGAAAACTTCAAGTAAGCCATGAAGCCAGCCACGGCCACTGCGCTGTCCTACTCGATAGCAGTTACCTTAACAATTTAGGAGCGGCGGATAGTGGATGGGTTGTTTGAGTATGTATTCGCCATTTTCGTATGTTATCGACGTCTCCAGCACAAATAGCTCCTATTTGTTCCTAGAAGTCCATCAACATCTTCGGTAATTTATTAAATAGCCTTCACATAGAGATTGGAAAAATAGGAGTCACCTTGAGCTCTTTAAGTTCATTAGCAATCCTTTCGAGGGATGTTGATGACGAAGCATTTTCTTCGCACCATTTGCCATTGTTACGAATACAAAACTTAAATAACAAGTTTCAGTAAAGATGAAATTGAGCATTACAAAGCCGATTCAGCACTGAAAGTAGAAGAAAAAAAAAGGACGAACACCTCTCTTTCCACGCTTGCGGCAACAGTCAAGCCAGTTTCGGGACTACGAACCATTTTTTTGATCTTCAGTGGTCTCATCAACAGAGAAAAAACCAAAAATCAGATTAATAATTTAGAACGAATTCGCGGCTCAACAGAAGAATTCAAGAATGGCGGCAGAAAAGTGTGGCATACGCAACTACACCTAATAATGATGACCGTATCGAGCCTGATTATTGTATCCCGAGTTGCCTACACAGCAGTTGATTCGAAGTGGTAATCAAAATCTTACAATAAGTTACAGAAGATTTGTAATCGGAGGACGGTAAGGATGAGGGTGCAAAGTTTGCTGACGAAGAATTTGAGGGACTTCTCATGCTGTTGTTGTGCACATCATGCTCTAACACCCGTACTACTTTTCACAGCTCGTATTTCTGTTCCTCTCCGGTTCACATGGAAGGAAATCGCTGTGAAACCTCAGGAAATGAGTCAGGAAATGGATGAGTCATTGCCTTATCTTCGACTTTTTTGTTGTGTTGCTAGCTAGCTGCTTTGTTTATTCTAGCTAGCTTCAGTAGGGTATATAATGTACACCGATTATGCACTTAGGAAAATTTGCATTTAAGATAGGTGCTAACCAGCGACAAGGAGTTTTCTGGAGTTGGCCTCAATGAACGCCCGCCTCTCTCCAGTTGGGTCGTAACTTCTTGGGTGGCTCCCTGAAATAGAACTCTTGTGCATTGGAGGCCTCTGATAGAAATTTTTATGTGGACTGTAACTGGCCCACACCGCCCTTCTTGGAATAGCCCATATCTCAGAGAACAGAGCAAAAGCCCAAGCTGCTATGACTCCGAGAAAATTTGAGCTCGATTCGATAACGGTGGTAGAGCTAACATTAGATCTACCACCCCGAGCGTAAAATGAACGACTAAGCAAATCGGATTCAATCCAAAATTATGATTTTCATGACCTTCTATGGATTTCGTACTTATCTATGAATGCTCAGGGATGATGGAACAGCTATTTCGTTCATTGTTCTTATTTTAAACAATTTTTTTTTCAAAGATGGCCTTAGTAAAAAGGCAAAGGTATTTGTTATTCAAAACTTTAGTTGGATGAAAACGATGTGTCAGCATCAAATTGGAATCAAAAAGGTCCATTAGTGTTTGCATTTTTATTTTGTAGGCAGTGTTTAATCATAAATCTCAAAGTGGCCACCCCATTATTTTCCATTCACATCGCATAATAAACAGCTTTTTGTCATGTTGATAACAGCTCCTTAACACGATGTTAGTATTCAAATTTTCATTTTGATCCACTTCAATCAGGTGCTCTCCAGAATCATAACAATTAAAGAAATTGGTCATGAGTCAAGAGACGCCATCTGGGTCATCTTGTCGAAACTAGGTCAAGTGCAACTTCGAGTGACAGTATAAAGATCAACCAGCTCAACAGTTCAGTGCTGATATTGGCCAACCGGTTCAACATGTTGTACGTATGATTGCTGATAAGCTATGTCATTTAAACCATGAAGAAGGCGAGGGCAAGCGGGGTTCGGTAGCGTAAGGGATAAGAGCACGGTATCCATAAAAGACAAGTAGGGTCGAGTCCCGTTCGAGACTGAAGTTTTGTCCACATGGCCAGTTTGTGAGTATAAACATCCTTCTAACAACGAGATCCTTCGCTACAGTGACTTCCTATGCCCTCTACAGGTATAGTCGCTAGGCAACACAGTCCCCGCCTGCTCCTTTGTTAACTACTTATGTAGACGAAGTCCTAGCGAATGAATTGTCAACGCCATGCATGAGTCATATATCACGTCGTTGAACTCGGCACTTTTCGGAAAGACTTTGAAAAACCACAAAAACTCAGGATTATCATGTATCAGCTATGAAAATTCAATGCAGCAAAGTGTAAAACAAATGTCAACCGGTCTCCAGGTAGCGTTACTCCGTGCATGCCGAAAACTGTCTATATAAAAGGCTATCGTACTCGGTGCTGCCGTCAACAGCCCAGAAGATCTACATAAACTCTACTCATTTCTTATGATTGCTTTATTTATGGATCGTGTTTAATTTATACGAATCATTAAAATTCAATTTTTTTACAAATTTTGTTACTGTGTTTTTTGAGTCTAGCGCCTTATCGGCCACATTGAAAGATGTTGTCTTTTGGTGATGCCTACCTCAGTTTCGGCAAAGGTAGTATGGTATGAGGGCTGTAGAATGCTCCGCCGCAATCCAATGCATCGAAGGCGCTTTGTCCAGAATTCCCTCCTCACCATACGCAGTACGGAACACTAGAGACGAAGATGAGCCGAAATCTAGGCTACAGTTCTTCCTTTTGAGCTTAACACCTTAAGCCTTGAGCTCAACTCGGTCCCAGGCTCGGAGATTGGGCCTACCGCTTGGTACCCCAAGATTGATCCCATGGATACCTCTCATCTTGCGTTCCCTTTTACAATGTCGGCGTTGGTGTCAGTTAAAGGGTTCAGGTTTTTCAAACCGTTCACGAGAATTTTAATGAGCAATTCCCTTTATAACCCGGCCGACGATTATAAAAAGAGGGCGGAAAATGTTGACTTTCTATGAGCACAATTTTGAAGCTGGTTATTCATTGTTCAGCAAGTTTGCAGGCATGAAAACATGGATTCTCCACCGAATGGTGGATTGAGCCAGACACCCTTACCCGTCCCCTTCCGTGGCTGCTACTTCATACATTATTTTGACGTCTTCACCATCATTCTACCTATCTCTCGTTTAAATGACCTTCTCGCTATACGGGTCCTTCTGTAATGGCGTAGAGCTTGTGGCAAATATTTGTATATCGTAATTCAACTGCGTAAGGTACGATGGATAGATATGGTAAAGGAGTGTTTCATAGAGTGAGCGCATTCTTTTTCATCCGTATTGATCTTCCATTCATAGATGAAAGGAGCATCTCTGGACAACCGTTGATCCTTTCTACTTACTCTGTATATCATATATTGAACTTATTCAAAATCCATTGTATGAAATTCTTAAGTTGTCCATTTTTTGACCATTCACCTGTTTATCCCACCGAACACTTTGTGGTGCACAACCTGCGGCCTGGGTGCGATGCAGTAGGAACGAAATTGTCGCGTCGCGGCGAGCGAGACGCCGCGCACGAAGGAATGTAGCAGAATGCAGCAGCAAGTAAGAATCCAGGAACAAAAGAACTGACAGTAGAATCATGACATAAGTAATAATCGCATAGCGATTGAGCTGTATGAAGAACGCTAGAACTGTAATAACGAGGCGACTGGTCCGCGACAGCTGCATGCAGCGGATCGATTGCACAAAACCGTTCCTACTGCCCCTCTCCCCCTGTGGCCCTATGTGGGAGACGAGCAGTAGGATCGGTTTTGTCTAATCGATTCGCCGCATGCGGCTGCGCGAGCCATTCTCTTTTTTTGTTCCTGTATTTCTGATCTGCCGCTGCACTCTACTACATTGCTTCGCGCGCGGCTTTCCTCTCGTCGCGACGCGACAATTTCGATCCTACAGCACCACAAACGCCCTCTGTCCTTTCTGTCCACCCATCTGAATGGGACAGGTGTCGTCGATAATCTATTGCCCAGTGACACCATATTGTGGAGGGAGCTTGTGAATAACGCGGCAAAACAACAACAGTGGAAAATTCCATTTCGTAATTTTGGATTGATAAAAAGTTTATGAGGCAGATATTGCGGCCTAATTTGCTACTCTGGCAGCCATCATACATCGAAGTTCGGAGCTCTTACACAGAATCTCCCCTCATCTTCATCTCTTTAGCGGCTTCTATCATATTTATAATTTAGAGTCACTTATTTATTTGCATTGTTAGGGTCAGCGCTTTTCTTCTCTCGAGTCATGTAGGCCCTGCCTAACTACTTGTTTAGGTTGTTGTTGGCCGCTAGGCAAGTCTTCTCAGTGCCTTTTCAGAAACCTACAGTAACTGCGGAGACGGGTAAAGCCACAGAGTGTCCCAATTTGTGATTTTGTAATGTTCAATGGTGTCTTCCTTGGAAATGGATATCCAAAAGTTAATTTTAGACAGCTATCGTTCACCACTTTTCTCCTACCGTATACTCTGCGATAAGTTTCCCAGTTGATTCCCCTGTATGAGTCTCGCTTGACGTTTGAGTGTTTCAGATATTTCGAAAAGGAAAACAAAAGTGAACTACTATTAATTTAACTCGAATTTTCAGATGATCTGCTTCCCTATCTGCTTTGTCTTCCTCTTCCTTGTGCCTCTCTGTGACGGTCTTTTTGGTATCGGCAGAATGCAATCGGTCGCAGTTCAAGGCACACTTGAGTGTAATGGAGAACCGGCAAGAAAAGTAAAGGTGAAACTCTATGACAAAGGAGTACGTGAGTCAATAGATTCCATTCTAACAGCTCTTGAAAGAAATAGCTTCAGAGCCATGCAGCGAATATTACTCGGTAGGCACCCTCTCTAGTGACAATTACGGTGTTCAGGAAAACGCAGGTGCTGAATGACCTTCGTTCGTGAAATTGGTAGAATAAGAGGTCCTTTGAACGGGGACATACAAATGAAGTAGTGCACGGGATAGAGCTTAGAGCGTGCGACGACAGCCATGGATCAGCCAGATAAATCAGCTGATCCATGGCGCCGCACGTTCGTCCATTCGAGGGCGGGGCTGCAAGAGTGGGCGTTCTTGACAAATTTTTAGCCACAGTTACATAGCTTTGAATCATTTTAACCGCTTCAAAGCTACATTGCGCCTCTCTGGCACCTATATGCTTCCCCTTCCGCAAAAACAGATCGCGCAAAACGTGAATCGTGAAGTGTCTTTTAAAAAATTCATTGAAGTGATTTGCATAGATTCCAAATGTACTTAAACGACGTCTTATAGTTATCGATAAGAAGTTGGATCAGGGACGAACGGACAGCACGGGATGGTTTCGACTTTCGGGATCAAAGCGAGAAATCACCAGAATTGATCCGAAACTCAACATCTACCACAAGTGCTCATACCACGGGGTAAGCAGCTGTATTGTAACGACAAACTGTCACTAACAGTAAGACACCCCACTTATCTTGTACGTTTGAGAAAATACCGCCCACATTAATTTGTTATAACTTCTTTATCCATAAAGTGAATATGAAGAGAAAGGTGACTGGTAAATTCCCTATTTCATGCAATGTAAGACTAAGTCATATGCTTCAATTCTAATAGCAGTTTCAAGTGATTAAGATTCTATTCGGTACATTTTGCTACTTTATTCTTTTCATATCACAGCCGTGCTACAGAAAGCTGAGCCTCGACATCCCTAAAAAATTCATCACAAGTGGACGATATCCAAAGAAAACTTACAACATTGGAACTTTGAATCTTGCCAGCAAGTTCAAAGGAGAAACGATTGATTGTATCAATTGAAAACGTCGAGAGTGATCCAAGAAATCGAACAACTCGGTTTCCGCTAATAAAGCTATTCTCTATTCATCCAAGTGTTGCATGTTTACAAAATTCATCAGAAAATTTGGTTTGATTGTCTGTTGCATTGGCTGTGTCGGCAAGGGCGATGCCGCACGGCTACGTATGCCATGTCCCTCCCTTTCCGTAACAATCGCATCGGTGGACTGTATAGATGGATCCGGTAGTCAGAGTCAGAGCCGGTAGTGGGAGGAAAGGTTTCAACAGGGACTCACTTGGAGCGGGAATTTCAGGTCTTGGGGCCGCATTCTCCTATGTGTTCCAGAATGTTGCTGCCTCAGCAGCGTACTGAAGCTACACCGTTTCTTGTAGAGTTCCCTGACCCAGCGGAACTTACAGCTTCTTCATGGCCAATGCTAGCATAACGTCCTGGAAAAGGCTAAAACATACGCGTACTTGTCCAGTATGTTGATAATACGTCTAGTACAATAATAATTGACTTCGCTTGTATACATCTTTTATTAACGAGAATAAAAATGTAAATGAAAAAATTCGCAAAGAAAAAGTGAGAGCTGTCAAAGTTCTGCTAAGTGATCATCGTGGTACTCTACCCTAACGCAGCAACTATGGTACCGAACCACGGAACGCATGCACAATCGCAATGTGAAGGGCTTCATTTCTATTTTTAGTGCAAAGTATGGCGATTACTGCGAATACACTGTTACTTGGGTTCAGAAATACCGCCACCGCGCCAATCTCCAGACTAGGGGGCTTCTCGTACATGCCTAAGGCCTAATTTTCATGATGGTAGCTGACTACTAATGAGCTATTGACTACGTAGAAAAGGCAAAGAATTGTATACAAAGTATGCTTTTTTCCGGGGAAAGGAATAACAGTCTTTCTGGCGTCATTCGATCACGTCTGAGGGGTGTGGTGCAGTGGGATCGAAATTGTCACGTCGCGGGAAGAGGGACGCCGCGCGCGAAGGAGTGTAGCAGAATTCAGCAGCAAGTAAGAAATACAGAAACAAAAATAGGTTTCCCATACCGTCTCCCACACCTGAGGTATGCACCCCCCGCATTCGACTTCCATTCAGAATCGCGGTGGAAGAATGAATACATAAGTGGCCTGTACTATGACTTATGGTGGCGAGCCAATGTAAAAGTCAGTGTTTTTATCTTCCCAGGCGAGTATGGTACCAATCAACGGCCTCGAAGGGATGAAGGCTTATTTGGCTCAAGAGGATATGAGATTTGAACCCGTAACCTGCGTGTGTGATAGTGCGACACTTGCCACTACACCACCTCCGCCCTTGGAAAAAGCAGTATACATGCTAATAGCCGAGGGCTACAAGGGAATGCTGCTGGAAAGTACAGATGTTGTGATGTCCTGAAGGATCCAAACAAAATCCCGAAGCCTCAAGAAGCTGCAGTACTGCTTGGTGGAAAGGATAGTTGCCTTATGTAGGTCCGCCAGCTTTTCTCATGTGAATAGTAGGAACTATACTATGCTATACCACTACTACTACTCGGTAGAAAGTGCAAGAAAAAGTGACAATTCCGAATAGTCAAAAAAATGCGAAGATCTGCTTTGGTAAGAGTTCATGTTTAACGGTACATATCATACCCAACGATAAGGGATGGGATGAGTAATGGTTTTTTCTTCTTTGCGTGGTTCGCAAGTATTGTCTACAGAAATTGCTGAAAAAGGATGAACCATGTAAGGGATGAGTCATGGGCCTATCTTTACTTTTTTGCGTTGCATTCATTGGAGCTGGCTTCAACAGAATACATGCTGCACATCAGTGATGCATTTAGGCCTTTGTATTTAAGAACGCTCTCAACCATCAGCGGAGTGTTCTCTGGGGTTCGTCTCGATAGAATACTGCATACAATGCCTCCATTCAGCTTGATCATAACTTCTTCCTAAAATAGCCTTTTTACGGTCTCGGACGGTAGTCCAAAGCACTACTTTTTCCATGAACTGTGATTGACCCAACTTTGCCCTAAAATTTAATCATTTTTACTCCATTTTCCAGTTCAGTTATTACTCTCTCCTCACCTCCTCGTCCCCTGGCACCTCTCGCAAATCTGTCACTCGGAGCTGTTCAAAACTGAGACGGTCGCTATCGTTTACCCTTCCGTGCATTAATCTGAACCTTTTCCGACAGAGAATGAAGCCGATAACCCAGGTGGCTATGCTTACCACTAGTTCTGCTAACAGTTCGCCGAGTATAAACACAGCTCATTTCTTCCATCACCTCTCTCCATTAACAACAGCGATAGGTACTGCTACAGACGAGAAGCAATGGCTGCGGCAGAGTGAAAGGCAGAAGATTGGCTACCAAGGAAAACAGGATTCATCTCGAATTGCTAGTTGAGCGTTGACTAGGGTTTTGAACCTCTAAGTGTGATAGAACCCAGATCATCCCACTGATTGCTCTTTCTCTTGGGATATTTCTCTGGACACAACCACAGTAGGAAGACATGGGCTTGTATTATTCAAATGTTCAGTTGAATAGAGACGATGTGTCAGCATCATATTGAAATCGATAACTTCCATTTACATTTGCATTATCGTCTTGTAGCCTTGCGATCAATCATAGTCTTCCGAACGTATGTACCCATATGATTCACATGATTATTTCGCATATAAATAGGTTTTTCTCATTCTGACAACATTACATTGACATGATAATGCTCTTTCTCTCATTTTGAATACAGCTATAACATTAATGATGATGAAACGTCCTATTCAGGTGTTTTCAAGGCCTCAGTGGGAGCCAGGAGATGCCATTGGGGTCATCATGCGCAAAGTTGGTCAGACGGGAGCACTGGGTGGTAGTATAGAGATCTTCACGAGACTCGGTAGACAATCCAGTAGTTCATACTCCCTTCCTCTAATGCTTCTACAGGGTCTTCATAGTTCCATCTGCTCCCTAGCCAAGCTCCATGTAGGGAAAATCGCTATAAAACACTCTTTCATGCCTGATGGTTTCGAAAAACTTTGAAAATCACAATGACTGGAAATAATCATGAATAAGCTATGCAAATTCGAAGTACAAAAAAGTTTGAAGCATATTTTAATCGATGCGTCAGCAGCGCTAAGCCGAGCAATGTCAAGAACGCACCATATAAAAGGTGGCCGTGCTCACTACTGACAGACAACTGGTAGCATAGTCTACTAAAGTGTTGGTGGTCACTTGCAAATTTGTCTTATTTATTAATATTTTACACCCTCATTTGTGAAAGTGATCGAAATTGAATGTATTTATATGATATAATTTTGTTGGTGGCTGACCGTCTTGCCGTACCTTTGTCCTGCTGCCGTGCAAATTTCCAAACTTGGTCTGGCCATTGCTCAGTCGCAGCCATCTGGGGTGTATTGGGACTGGGTTTTCTCGTCGAAAGAAAGGCGTCGTTATAAAAATTGGTGTACTGGTCAAACTGTAGACCCCATACTCAATTGGCCCTCAAATTTGTGAATTATGATTATCCATCTATGCTGTCCCAGCTCACTAAGTGGCTTTGATATCTAACTCTTCCTCTACTGTTTAGTAAATGCTGTTCTCTAGCCTATGAAGATTCCATCTCAATGGGGTTGGTATTATGGTTGTTCTATTGTACAATATAATCCTATTGTGGCGAAAGCGTGTGTACAGGGCCTAAAACGACAATAGCATGGACTCATTTTTAACGGGGCTTATAATAATGCGTATGAGACAGATATGATAGTCATCAGTCTGACCTGGCGTTCATCCCACGTTGCAATACCCACCTGTGCAAGCTCCCCATACGACCTGCCTAATTTTCGCCGCCATCGGGCATCCATAAGGATTTCAGAACATTCAGACACCTGTCAAAGGCGTGTAGAAGTATAAGGGGGAGGCAGGATCCTTACAGCTTGAGCCAGCATTTTCTGTTGTAAACAAGCTGATCCTATATAAATGAATGCTCAGGTAGATAATGAGCATATCAAGCCGGTCGGCGAGACCGCACAGCCACTTTGAGAACCTAGGATAAGAGTGTGGGAGGAAATTGTTGAATCAAGTGGTGAAATCTTCCCACTTGGTCGATTACTGTCTTGTAGAAGGGAATCACTCCTGGATTCTTGGCAATCTTCTCAGCAATACAGTATCTGCCTCACCACACATACTTCTATACGCCTTCGACAGGTGTTGTATGCTTTTATTAGTTTGCGAGCTCCCTCAGCTACGATCTTTGAGAAAATATCAAAATAAGCAGATTGAAGTTGACTTAGTTTTTCAGATGTATTCGATCCTCTTTGCCTTCCTCGCCTTTGTGCCTCTCACTGACAGTCTTTTTGGCATTGGCAGAACGCAGTCAGTTGCAGTTACGGGCAGACTTCAATGTAATGGAGTTCCGGCATCAAATGTGAAGGTGAAACTCTATGAGAAAGAAATGAGTGAGTCAATGGATTTGATTCATAAACACTCTAAAGACAAGCTCTAGAAGCGGGCAGAAAGTTTGCTGCTTGAGAGCACTTCTTGCGCCAGTATGTAGGACATGAATTGAGGAGCCCCGAGAATGGCAGGTATCGAGGTATACCAGTTTTTTGGCTAACCATAAGCTTCGGGAGAGAAGGAGCACTGAAGCGGGCATGTTTCCTTCTTTTATTCCCTTACGCATCTCATCCCCTTCGCTTCTGATATGGTGCTAATATAACAAGGATAAGCTGAACACGTAAAGCTGAGTTTATTTTTTAACACAACAACCTNGACAAGCTCTAGAAGCGGGCAGAAAGTTTGCTGCTTGAGAGCACTTCTTGCGCCAGTATGTAGGACATGAATTGAGGAGCCCCGAGAATGGCAGGTATCGAGGTATACCAGTTTTTTGGCTAACCATAAGCTTCGGGAGAGAAGGAGCACTGAAGCGGGCATGTTTCCTTCTTTTATTCCCTTACGCATCTCATCCCCTTCGCTTCTGATATGGTGCTAATATAACAAGGATAAGCTGAACACGTGAAGCTGAGTTTATTTCTTAACACAACAACCTCTGAATGGGTGCCCCCCCCCCNCCCCCCCCCTTCCCTCCACCCCCAACTACAGATAATGGCCAACAAGTGCATCAGAGAAAGCTGGAATTCAGCTGATCCGAGTCGCTGCCACGGCCATTACAGGAGAAAGGACCGACGGTAGAACGGTGGTGGATTTCGTAGCTATATTCCTACGGTTGCATACGCTCATGTGGAAACTCGTAGGCTGCACGCTCTGACGTGCGGAGGGCTTGATGAACATGGCACGCCATTTCGGTATATATTCCCACATTCCCAGTTTGGGTTAGCCCAGGTTTGACGTTCAATTTCACTTGATCTTTGAGCTTCTTCACCGCTGTCGCGGCTTATCGTCCCTATAGGAGACGTTGTAGCTCTGTTTGGCAATGTCAAATCATCGGTAGATGACTTTGAAAATATTATATTCATATCGTGCTCAAGTAGTAGTCACCCATCATTCAATAAGCCTGCTATAGAGAAATTAATCGAAATTTTGATCTGTTTTTTGGGCAAAAATCTCATATTATAGCTTTCGATAAGAAGTTGGATGAAACAAGAACGGATGGCAGTGGATGGTTTCGACTTTCGGGGTCGAAGAATGAAATCACCAACATTGATCCGAAACTCAACATCTACCACAAATGTGGCTATAAAGGGGTAAGCAGCCGTAACAATTGCTGGCAAATTGTTCATTTTTCAAGGCACTCTCCACGTAATTTGTAATGACAGGGATTGATAGCGTAGTATTCATTTAATGCTGTTGATATCCCCTCCTCTGATTCATATAAATTCACTCTCCAGGGAGAAGAGATTTTTAGGGACGCTGTCTATATTGTCCCATTCGCTCTCGGATCCCGTACTCGGCATCTGATTGGCCAAGAGCAATCAATCGATTAAGTAGGCGAAGTACTGCCGCAGAGCTTGTAGGTAAAAGTAAATAGTAATTAAAAGATTGCTCTCAGAACTGTGGTACTGCAAAGTAATAAATGCGACTTCATGACGTAAGGATCCAGTGAATAGGGATAATTTTTAGGCTATAAGGTGGAAGCGGGGTTACTCACATCCCTTATGAGATAGGGATCCTTTGCGAGAGAGACCCAAGTCACCGGGTACCATAGCCCTACCTTTTTTGAGAATGCGCCTTGTAAAGCGACAGTTGGCTATACCGAGAGACATTTCAGCAGCAATATTTAGGTTTTTTTGAGGTTTGATTTATGCTAGTCACTGTTTGAATGATCCTTTATTCCAGCCATGCTACAAAAAACTGAGCCTCGACATTCCCAGCAAATTCATCACACGTGGACGATATCCGAAGAAAACTTACGACATTGGAACTTTGAATCTTGCCTCCAAGTTCAAAGGACAAACGATAGATTGTATCAACTGAAAGAAATTCGAAAAAGAAAGTTTGGTTTTTCGACAGAAATCGCAATTTGTAGATGCATAAAGATGTTCACAAAAAGTTGTTTCTCTTGTCTGCTGTGTGAACTGTGGCAGCTGGGCGGTTTTTAGTATCTATATGCCCGAAAGCACAGCAATCCTACCCATGGTAGCTACGCCATATAAGCAGTGTTCATGGTTAGCGATAGGCAATAATAAATCGCTGCAACGCCGGCCAAGATACAGATTTCCTATGCTCGATCTCTAAGTGATCATTTACGGGCTTCCCGTCCTCTTCCCGGCCGGCGCTACTGTCTGGATGCTACCGGGTCCGGGAACTTCTCCCCTAACACGGCGTCGCACACGCTGCACCCGCCGCCTATCGCAGGATTGCGATGAAAGATTGGAGCGCGCAATTTGTGAGGTAGGGAGTCCTTTAATCATTTGAATTGGCTGGTCGCTCCCTTCAATTTCAATGCGGTATTGATCGTCGCTTACATAGAAGGAGTCATTTTAATTAATCAAGTCTAATCAACATGAAAACGAACAAGGAGCAGAAGAAAAAACGATCAAATCTAATAAAAAAGCAAGGCAATCAACGAAAAATATCGCGTCCTATCGATTGGCGGGGAGGCGGGGTGAGTACGGTAGTTACAGAGACATTTGCCGCATGCCGCAAGGGAGAATGCCGTGATCGGGGAGAAGTTCCGTTACCCGGATGCTACCACATAGGCAATGTTTAAACACTTTCTGATGCATTCCGATGGGAAGGTCAAAATGGGAAGAAGAAATCGGCCCACTTCGGAAGAGAAAAGAGAGTCATTGAGTTGAATTCGAACTGTAACCGAAGGTATAGTTGGGTTTGACTTGTTCAAAGTGCGCTGTGAAGGGACCACGCATCCAGAGTAGAATGGGAAGGAGGGAGCGAAGGAAAAGAGAATGTGCTGATTTCAGCCTAGGGAAGGTCGAAACCCCACAGCTTCGTTTCACTTTTTGGTCTTCGGATATCCAATGTTCACTTCAGATTTTGGGATTTTACACATTTTCCCCATCGCTCTTTTACCTTCCCTCCCTCCCTACTTACTAGGTATCACAGCTGTAGATACGTGTTTGATTTCTATAGGTTAACTCGTCCAAGAGTGACAAATCGGAGGCTGAGCAGCTTTGCGTAAGTTCCCCTTGGCTGACTGATGCTGACAGTACAGCAAATCATCTGAATAAATAAAATACAAGGGGCCAGGATTATTAGGGGCGATAGCGCCTTGGTCCAACCCCCCCCAATCCTAGGATATGTAAAGCCAGTGAATAACTATTTTCATAACGTTTCAGCACAAGGCCACTGCAGCGATTAGAATCCAATTCTAGTTGATTCGTTTTTTAGTCTCGGGTATCCTTGTTTGCTTAGCTAATGGAAATTGAGTTGTAGTATGAGGTTGGGTATGGAACAGCCGCAAAGCTTCATTGATTTACCTGAGGCATGCCATTTGGAGCTTTGATGCCCATCTTGTTCCTATCCCTTTTTGTAAGCGGTGAGGAAAGCTACCCGAGCTGTTCTATAGAAGTACAACAATTCTTCTTATGCATAGAGTATATCATATTGAAGTTTCAGCTGATTTTGGAGAGATCCACAGTGAGTACCATGACTTCCTTATTTCAAATCAACTTATCTACGAGCATATATTCAATGGTTACGAAAAAGACGTTGGACCTACTCAAACCGAAAGTGAGTGCACAGGGTGGGCCGCTTTGATAGAAGAAACAAAGTTCCAACTCATAAATTTGACTGGATACAGCAAACTGAGGCAGAGTATTCCGGCCTTTATTATAAAATATAAAACAGCAGATTCCGTCTGCAGTCAGACAAGGGATCCCAGAAGAGTAGAAAAGTGGATTTGTGGGTTAGGGAAGAGGAAAAAAGAGAAAGTAAGAGTCTGTCCAAGTCTAGACCTACTTCTTAGCAACTAGTTATAAGGAATTCCTTTCATTCATTACAGATCCATAGCTGCTCGTGAATACCTTGAAGCCAATGGGAACATGTCGAATCTCAAGGTGTCTCTTGAGCTCATCAATGGGAGTTTCCTGCAGCTTGTTAGTGTATTTGAAATATTTATACATGCGAGTAATTTTTGATGAGGTCATTTTTTAGGATCAAGTATCTCAGTCCGTTTATGTACAACTTGAGTTCAGTGCTGTAAGTGAAATTTCCTCTATAGAGTTAAAATCGAATATCTCTAAGTGACTAATTATAGTAACAACTACGTTGCCTTCTTACTTTCTATTCCTTATTTGTTTTTTTATGGGTAGAGGCTGACACAGTCCACCTCCGACGATATCTTTAGGAATGGTTTGATATTCGCTTGACATGGGAACCGTCAAACTATTCGG
>UZAF01017792.1:30311-41505 GCA_900617895.1 Haemonchus placei
TTTTTGTTCCTCGTTTTTTGCGCTTGTTCGTTGTTATCGCTTTATTCTAGAGTAGTTCTATCTATTCCCGTCAAAAAAGGTTACCCTTACTTTTTTGTTAACAGTGCCTTTAATTATAATACAAAGGAAAGTATCACCCACGCTCTTTAAAATTTTATCCAAGGGGAGGCCCTGTCAGAGTCTTTTGCTGTCCTCATCATTCCTGATTTTGCGATATAAATAAATAAATATATACATATACCCGAAGTAAATTTTTTGTGCGCATCTCCTAACGCTACAAAAGAGTTTACAACACCGCATTCAAACCCCAGTAGGATCTTGTATAGAGCTCAAGCGCAGGGCGCAACCCGTGGAATGGAGCCAGTGTTTATCGATTTAACCAATTTTCAATATTCACAACCTTATTCTCTCTTACACGGTGATAAACATATCTTCAGGGAAACGGTGAGTGGAATGTAGTGAATGTCTCTGTGCGGGACCTCATTATATACGAGGGTGACACTGAAAATGAGATGCAAGTGGTGAGATATACTTCCCCATGCAAACTTTTTGGGATACCCAAAGTATATCTCTACAGGGTGAATACAGTATCGTCATCAAACGCACTACCGCCTACTATGTGACAATCATTTTGATTCCATGCTTCCTTTGCACTTTAATAATCGTCGTTGGTCTGTTCATGGCAAAACCTGCAGAGCTCATCGGCAAGGTAGGTTCATCCGTTGATAACTTGGCAAACTCTATTAAAAGGTCCCGTTTGAGTGAAATTTTCCTATGATCCAAGAGATAAATTTTTATTCCCTTTATTCTCCACGGGGATTATTATTCTACTCCGAATAATAATCCTCGTGGAGTCCGACGGCGACAGGATTTCCCCTTTCTCTTTCCAAGATCTTGTGCACCCCCGTTTCCCATTGTCGTCCTCTTTCATCCTATGAGCTTCTGAAAACCGAGGGAGGGAAGCGCCCTCATAAGAAAGCGTCGACAACCACTAGAGCAAAAGCCTTCCCAACCCTACTATCCGCAAAAAGTATCAAGTAGAGGAATAAATCCACGCCGAGAATCTACTCAGGATGCTCTGCTGTGATACAAAATGGAACGAACTACGACAGTCAGACCAAGAGTGTATATCCGTTGCCAATGAATTTGCACCCTCAGGTTTGAGGATGTGAGGCCTTCAACACAAGCGAAATTTCGAGCTCTAAGCAGCTGCCTATATCAAAAAATTTCAAAATAAAGGGAATGGATGGTTGGAGCGCGCAAGGGATTCGGGCAAATCACGCGAATGCGAGTTCAACTCTTGAACTCTCGTGTATGGCACTGTGTAAAAGGAATGTGACGCGAGGGCAGCACATACAATTGGTTCCAACCTTTAAAATCTTCAGTTGTTATTTAGCTATCAGTCGGTCTCACTGGAATAATGGCCTTAGTGTTCCTCATGGGACTAGCAGCTAACTCTCTCCCACACACAGCTACAGTACCAGATATGAGTGAGTTATTTTTTTTGGTGTTCCCCTAAGTACCGTTAATCATCTCTTTTCAGCAATCTATATCCTAACCTGTCTTATGCAAATTGTGAGCTCTGTATTATACGTATTGCTTTTTCCAAATGATCCGTTCACGAGAGCGATCGTATCCCTAAAGTTTTTCAAACAAGAACACAAATCTCAACCGTAAGTCGATCTTGTAAATTCCGTGGACACAAAAAACACGCTTAACAGGGGCGGTCAAACCAGTATTGCTGCCAACTGAAAGTTCTTCCCATTTTTTGAGGTTAGTCCTCTCGTGAAACGAAGCTACCGACTGATAAAGGAGTTGGATTTACGGCTCAAAGGATTTCGCTTTGACTTGTCATCTTGCCTGTCGCCTTCAATTGTGAGACTAACCTGGTTCTTTTCAGAAGAAGCCGTTGGCATGCTGTCTGGAAGCTGATCACCGTCCATAATTCTCTTTGTCTCTGTGTCATCACTGCAGCATTCACTCACTTAATGATTCTTGTTAATACTCAGTGATAACATAAATTTGTAGACGTATTCCAATTTGTTTGCGAGCAAATGCCACAAGCTTCACCTACAGGGAAAGTTGTTCGCACTCTCTTGTCCCTATGCTGTGAATAATATCTTCACTATGAGGGAATCCTGAAAGAACTCCTGCAGGTCCCTCGATGCCACTTGGGTGGAAAGTTGGAGTTATGGCAAATGTGAATTCCATCGCTATCATATCCGGGTTCTTGTGATCCCTACCTGTGGGTTCTCTTTTGTAGTGAGACGGATAGACGGTGTGAGAGACATGGGTATGATAGTGTAATGTAGTTCATGATATCTATGGATATCTGTATAATTTCAGAGCCTCGCGTAGACAGATAATAAAGACACAGCCTTAATGGTTTTTCTGAGTTCTGGTCGTGACACACAACACAAGCCTTCATTTCGACTCATGCATGTGGCGATGACACATATGCCATGATTTCATCTCAATCTTCTGAAAAATGTAGGACTGATCTGCTATGTTCTTTCACAAATGAAAAATGTGACGTAATGACGTAAAAATTTAACATAATTTTATGGTTCCATCAAAATTCATCGGGTCGCTGTTACGATTTCTGGCTGGCTGGATTCAACTGGCTAATGCTTTGATGATTTTTCGATTGTCTAAGATCTCAGCGCCAGTCGTACTTCCTCTCGCACACGTAGAGGTATCGTTGAGCGCAGCCGTCCAGTGTGTAAGCTTCATTCCACATCCCACGCTCTTAGCTAAAACTAGCTGCCATTGCTCATCGTTAAGTTTTCTTTAATGACCTTCCGTTATACTCAAATTTTTTTACTCAACCATATTATTTCAACTATGGTAAGCTCATGTTCATCCCCAGACTTCCATACACACCTAGCATTTCTGTAGACTACTTGCTTATAGCCTTCTGTGAATTGATGGGTAATTTCTCGTTAATCCTGTACAGAAAAATCAAAATTTCATAATAGAAATTCTTGAAGATTTGTTTATTATTTATTCGAAGTGGCTGCTGGGTGTAGATGAGATTATGCCAAGTGGCGCTGCTACAACACGTATATTTCGGGTATCAAAGCTGGAAACGTTTTGTGTTCTGACATCTCTCTCGAGTAGTAATGACAAGTAAATACCACTTGATCGGATAGATTAGCACAGAATGAGTGATTTGACTTACTTATGCAACATTTCCGGACCACTTACTCATTGTCGGTACAGTACTCGTAGACATTGTAAAAATTGTGGTATGCGCACTGGTTGATTCCACGTTAATTTATAGACCTTACAATCAAGTACCATCACTTTAAACAGAAATCGGATGCGTGGCTGTCCCAAGATAGTCACTGCCGCTTTGCAAAATCCCGTTGACATCGCCAGGGGAAGTATGAATTTATAAAATAGGGAAAACTCTTGACAGCAGCACGCGAAAATGTATTAGCCATATATGACCGCACCGCAACCGCGCGCTTCGTAGAAGGAAGCGTTCTTACCCTCGTTAGCATAAGTATGTACCATTTTACTATAAGTCGGATCAGGGAGTAGTTGAATGCGCCACTCTTCTGATCAGTGAATTCCAGTTGAGAGACTCCGTTAGCAGATCTGACACCTATAATATCCTATTAGTCGGAACTCAGGCGTTAATCGATGCCGAACAGCTGCTGCTAGGTTTGTTATGAACATGAAGAAACATCAATATGGCTATTTTGCCAATATGTAAAAAGCGCTCGTCATCGCTTTGCCCCTCGAAAGAGAAAAGTTTATGCCTACCGCAACGCAGCTGCACGCGCAGTTGGACAGTGAGGTGTCCTCTTATCAAAAATGTTTGGGCGGCCGAAACCGATCGCCGATGGGGGTTACCTGATCCAGGATTTTCATGCAATATGAAAATGTTGAGTTTATCTACATAGAAGATCTGAGGGTGCCAAACGAATACGCGGTGGCATTGGTTTCAATGGGTCGGAGTCGCTTTTGAGTCTATCAGCTGTTTTCAATGTTCCTCCTGACTTTTGTCATTAACACATTTATATTATTCAAAACTCTTGATGGGCTAGAAACAGCTGGTCATATGGCCAACAGCCCCAATCCTCTTAAAACTAAAATAGTTAGGCGCCCCACTGATATTCCCTTGGCCTCTTCTGTTCGTAGTTATTCGCAGAATTTGTTATCGAAATATTTGCGTTGTGACTTATTTAGATATTAGTGAAGGGTTGCGATGATGTATTGAAATGAAAGGTACACAAAAACCATCAAATGATCCAATTACCGTTGAGGACCATTACCCCGTATTGGCGGCCCTCAATGGCTGCATTTAAGGCTCTGTGTTAGTCTATCCAAGGCTCTCAAATCAGTTGAAATTTGAAATTTTTTTCGAATTCTTTCCAAATAAGTAACCGTAAATATTTTTAATCTCACAAAGTTCTCGAGTTATGGACAAAACCTCGGCCTCGAACCGGGCTCGAACCTGTACCCGAGCTATCCGGGCACCGTGTTCCTACACTACCAAAACCCCAATTCCCCTCGACTTTTATGCCGTAGCTTATCAGCACTTAGACGTACAACGTGATGAGCCGGTCGGCCAATATCTGCATCGAGTGGTCGAGCTGTAAACTGTCTTTGAAATCACTTGTTTTGACTTGATGCTCTTGTCGCCTGCTGTTTCGACTTGACTATCCCTGTAAACTACTGTTTTAACGTGATATACTTGTTAAATTCAAGAATTGGTGACGTGTTCGTGTTTTTTCAACTCATTGATTGTTTTTTTTTTCGTAAAGTTGGGAGGGAGATGACACCATCAACCGCTGCTCGTTTCGCAAAAGACGATGTCGATCATGAGACGAAATGGTGGAAGGAATATCCGAGAACGTGAGTATAAACGCACCGGAAAGCCTAGTTTTATAACTTCAACTTTTATCCACTTTTACAGCTAAATTCTTTATTCCCGCATTTTTTTTTATTATTTTCGAAAAGGCTCATGGGATGCCGCAGTTCTGAACCACTAGACCACCTCGCGTTAGCAGCTTCCGTTGGTAGCTTGGAGAGTACTGATGTTTTGGGGACGGAGGAAGGGATTATTCNTATTACTTGTTTCGACTTGATGCTCTTGTCGCCTGCTGTTTTGACTTGACTATCTCCCTGTAAACTGCTGTTTTAACGTGATATACTTGTTAACTTCAAGAATTGGTGAAGTGTTCGTGTTTTTTCAACTCATTGATTATTTTTTATCCATGAAGTTGGGAGGGAGATGACACCATCAACCGCTGCTCGTTTCGCAAAAGACGATGTCGATCATGAGACGAAATGGTGGAAGGAATATCCGAGAACGTGAGTATAAACGCATCGGAAAGCCTAGTTTTATAACTTCAACTTTTATCCACTTTTACAGCTAACTTCTTTATTCCCGCATTTTTTTTATTATTTTCGAAAAGGCTGATGGGATGCCGCAGTTCTGAACCACTAGACCACCTCGCGTTAGCAGCTTCCGTTGGTAGCTTGGAGAGTACTGATGTTTTGGGGACGGAGGAAGGGATTATTCTCACATATCGGCAGCATAGACGCTGTAACATTGACGTCAATAAGCCGTGATTCACCAAATCGAGGGATTCCAACATCTGTTGAGAAGTCAGGAAACTTAAAGCGACAAAGGGCTTTTCACAGCATCGTTATGTTTGTTCGGGCTTTTATATGAAGTAGTGGTCGTATTCATAAGGTCAACTTGATGATTCACATCTCATAGAAAAAGTATCACAACGATAAAATAAAAAAACCTATTCTCAAGCATACCATCTGGAAGTGCTACAATAAGGTTACCGAATTGTGTAACAACGCGTATACCATGGGCGTATAGGTCAGCCTCAAATATGTGAAAAAAGTGAGGGATGGAAAGATCTACATGAATTCAAAACTAATTTATAGTACAGAAAATTCAAAATTTGCTTCTCCAAAATTTTAACTTGAAGAGCACCCATCTCTAGGGATAGCTATTTTGTGGGACAGATTGGTAGATAGATGAGCTTTGTGCTCGGTCTGTTTCATCCTGCTATCACTTTTGCCGAGATCCATACTCGGCGTGGGCCGCCCAGGTATTCCGCCCCATAGTAGTCGTTTAACAGGTACCGAGGATGGAAGCACTAGCCCGCACACCAGATGGCCAACACAAGTCACTGTGAAGGTCAGAAATATTTCAAAACCATTATGAATAGAGCTCGAATGCTGCGGTACATACCAAAAAAGGGATTGTCAGAGCCCAAAGACATCATGCTTTCATTGTAAACCCTTTGACGTATTCATAAGCGATTTCGCAGTGAGAAGCACAGCAGTTCACTTTCCGATATCTTCTTAGCAGCAGGCATGCTATCGATGGGGTTTCGGCTGTCGACCCGTCAAGCACAGCGCCAACTGCCAAGCTGCACCATGAAACAAATCAATTTTTCACACTTTGCTTCGGATTTTGAACCTTTTCTCCATTCTGTCCACTCTTCCTGGCTCCTGAATATTTTGACGACGATAAGAGGCATTTCTCTAGAAGTTCCGATAACGAAAGAACAGCGGAACAGCGGTTAGAGGAGTCATGTAGGGAGGCCCATCACAGTTAGGATAGGCTGAGCCCAATGTGAAGGTCATAACTTCAATGATAGCTTCACTTTTCATTTTTTTGCTATCAATCACACTTTACAGCTGCAACACGTCTTTATGTTTTAGACAATATGTGGAACGAGCCCGTGCTCAAAATATGTACAACAACTACATCACAGATATCTGGGTAAAACCTAAACAGTTGGCTCGCAGTGCCAGCTTCACGAATCTCACGTACATCAAGGTGAGAACACATTTTACCTCTACTAGATGCTTTCCTTAATTCTATTGCACTTCAATATTATACAGCTGTCCAAATAATTTTTAGGAAGCGGTTCATGACTATCCAATAAAACGTTCTGATACCGTTTCTTCATTGGCACCATCCTTGGCACTTCCACAATATTGCAGGTAGCTATGCTTGATGATTGATGTTACTATTTTTCTTGGGATACCTTTGAAACGTTCAGACGAACTAGAGAATCATCCCCACATGGGCTGGGAAAGCATCTTGAAAAGTCCCGAAAAGGGAGAGCAATCGGCAAAGCGAAGCGACGCCTGTATGACTGCCTGCACTCTCTTTAAGGGGTAGTTATCGCTGGGTGTGCTTGAGGGTGCTGAATCTTTCTTTTCAGGGCGTGGTATTTCCCAGCAGAACGGCGTGCCGAGTTCGCCGCACTCGATTTTGTGCAGTCGCACGCTTTGGCTGCTTTCAGCTTTCACAGTCAGCCGGTCGGCTCGCGAGCGCGCGAGCGAGCACGCCGGCCGGGGCACTACTCGGCCGAAGGTATCGACCAAGATTCAGTTGCAAACAAGGGGCAAACGCCGCCCTTGGCCGGCGGACTATGAAAGCAGTCTTTGGAGGAGAGATTTGAATTCCACGGGAGGATACGGTCATTGCAGCAAAACCGTTGGCGCTTCTCGCGGGATTTTAGTCGCAATCGCGTGCCCCTCAATCGGAACCGTTGACCTGTCGCCTTTCCTCACTCGCCATTTTACTGCCCCATATGCCTTTTAGATACTTCGTCAAGAGTGATTTTTCGATATTTTGGTAAGACAGAGACCCTCGACAAAAAAGGAAATATTCGTGTGAAAATTTGAGAGAAGAGAAAAAAGAATTTTGGCCGGGATCGGATGCTAAAAAAGAGGAGAAACATGTTGAAGATTGAGGAATTGTTTACAGAGAAGCGCAGCGTATTGTACATACCGTCCCTGTCTACAAGCCTCATGTTCATAATTGGTACAACAACAGCTATTCAGAGGCACGATGGAGGGTGAGTATGCTCTCGAAGATTTGGCGAAATGCCAAGATCTTGCATTTTTTTTTTGCGTTTGAGCAAAGTTTTAATTTCCTTAAAACTTTGAAATACTAAAAAAAAACTACACTACTACAAAAACTACTACTACAAAAAATAAATGCGATCCATTTAAGGATACTCACGACATCGTAAATCGCCCATATCGTCCTTCAATAAACTACATGACCCCATTGTCGTCCCATGTACCGTACTATACGTTCCAAACGAGACGAATCTTCTTTGACGAGGTAAGTTCCAGTAAGCCTAATCGAGCCTAATCCAACAAAAATCACAGCTTGATAATGATTTCATACTAACGACAATTATCTGAAAAATGGTTCGTTCTTCTGGATGTAATGGTTGTTTACTCAATTTTCCTTGAAATACTCTGGTCTGATTGTCGAATATTTACAGAAAATGAGAAACAATGCTTCTTATCTTCGGGAATCACAAAAGTACTTGGATCGCTACGTTGGAGCACGACTAAAGGTGAATTCTTAGCGTAGTCCTGATCGCCGGGCGGTGTGAGCGAGTGGTACAGCTATACTTGACGGCGCTGCGTCCAATCCGCTGCCTTTCATCGCCAACGCGTGCCATTGCTCAAAGAAGCACCCTTTTGCTCATAAATGAGTTGTCAAAACACCAATAATCTGTTTTTTCCTTTCGTTATCGAAACCTGCTGTTCCAGGCCGATGACTATGCCAATCGCTTCGCCTATTCCGCTTATGAATGGCGAAAACCACAAGATCATGCGTTCAACCGGCACTTCATGTATGACCAAGGAGTAAGTGCCATTCGTTTTGCGACCTGAGTTATGTCTGTCTGTTACCCCAAGAGAAAGAATCCAGTAGTAGCCTCTCCTCTCTCGAGTGTCGTCATGAGTAACATATCATGAGCAGAAGGGAAAATGGTGTAGAATTCGAGTAACGAGAAAGAGCAGTGATAAGGATGATGAGGGCACAAGAAACAATGATAAGTTGTGCTGCTGAGCCATCGGGTACTGCGACAGTAGGCTATGACCTTTTATAGTGAGGAAGTTATAGGGAAAAAGGGGATATCTGAGACTTCCTGCAATTCTGGCCACTTTTATCCATCAACATTTCAGAAATCTGTCATTTTTGAACTCTAGAGACACAACTATTAATGTAAAGATAGTTGAATGAAATATTTATGAACTGTTCAGGTGACCGCCTTCACACCAACTGGAAATCCTGTATCGTTCTATGACAAGCAAGCACTGAGAAGACTCTACAAAATGACTGGCAGATTCTACTTCTAGATGATCAGAGCACCCCAAACTCTTCCCATCTGACCCTCTTTTGTCTCCGGTGATAAACGTACCCGTTACATCTGAAAATGAACGCTGTTTCAGTTTTTCCTCTCTCTCTTCCTCTCCCGTTCTTCAATGTTTCTTCTCTGCTTTTTCAGTTCATCATCTCTCTCCCGGTCTTCAATGTTTCTTTCCTTTTGTTCCTCTCAGAAGTGCTCAGAGGCTCCGAGAGCCTCACATGCTACTTAATGACTAAATATAACGACTTCGCAATTTTTTTTGGCGAGGCTCAGAAGAGTCGAGAACCACCATAAGAGATGCAGATACTGCCAAAGTACCAGATTCTTCGATTGACAGAACAATTTATGGCCAGGATTTTTTCGGTCGTATATGCTTGTTACCGTGAAATTATTGAATGTTTTGAGTTCAGAATAATAATATTGCGATCCGATTTCCCCATGACCTACATGGTTGCCAAGGTGTCCTCCCTCTTGCATCCTTTCGACTTTCTTACTGTTTTAAGTCGCTAGTGTTGTCATACATTGTGCAATAAAGCTAAGCTTCATAGCTTCGAAGGTGTTGTGACAAAACTGACTGTGGATGACATTCCAACCTGCGAAATGCTTGAGTAGGGAACGAATCGCGGTGCTAAGTGAGTGGGAGAGGGGGGCACGCGGCGCGGCAGGCGGCGCGTCACCCTGGGTCTCTCCAGCGAGATATTAGACAAGGAAGGGTAGGCGAGTCCGTAACGGTGTTTAGGGGCGTTTCATAGCTTTTTTTATGTTATAACTGTGTATTTTTCACCTAATTTTAGGAAGGGGAGGGGCTCCGGGGTGGGGTGAGCCAATTAGACGTTCAACTTTTAACTCATCTCAGCTTTTTGTACGAGATAACCATCGCACCCACCCCGGAGCCCCTCCCCTTCTAAAAAAAATAGGATTTATCGGCTTAGAAGAAGAGTATCCATAATATGGAAGCATATCAACATGTGCCAAGACTTAGTTTGTTTTGAATCATGAACCACATCAGTACAACCTCACCATCCCTTCCCAGACTCAGGCCCACTACTATCTCGCTGGAGAGACGCAGGGTGACGCACCGCCTGCCGCGCCGCGTGGCCCCCCCCCCAACCCACTTAACACCTAGTTCTACTGTTAGTTCTTTTGTTCCTTTATTTTTTACCTGCTGCTGCATTCTGCTACATTCCTTCACGCACGGCGTCCCTCTCGCCGCGACGCAACAATTTCAATCCCATTGCACCACACCTCCCCCTATATTTTTAGATGTGGTCGTAGTAGCACGTATATAATGCGAATTTTTCAGTAACAAAACCTATCAAAACCCATGTTCGACTCTCAGTGAATCTTGGCATGTCTTTGATTTAAGTTTATAAGATTTTGTTTCATCAAACCTGCTACCAAGGTGATAAATAGGCTTTTAGCAACTTACGTTTCGACGGTATCGTCTTCTTCAGAGTCTGGAGACCCAAAGAAACAACCGGTTGTTTGGACGACCTATCAAGACCGTAGCAGTAGAAAGCTTTTTATATAGATGCATCATTCCAATATAGCTGTGTCTGAAGTTGATTGGCTTGCTGATACAATAATTCCATTGCAGGTGGTGAAATTAATCCGTTAGCTCCGAATGCTTTGCCGACTCCTGCATCAACTGCAGCTGAAGGTTATTTTCAATTTTAAGCTCAAAATTCAACCTCATTTATGGGATGGCCCCCGCATTCGACTTTCATTCAGAATCGTAGCGACGTTTTGATGTGTATGTAGCCCTTACAATGATGTACAAGTCATCGCCATTAGTCTGATGCCAGTTAACCGACCGCGGGGGGATGGAAAACTTAGCTAACCTGGGCTATACCCATTTGGGATTCGATCCCTGGTCCACATGTATGGTACTGCATTACCTACCCTCGAACTCAAGCACACTTCAATTTTTTTCTGATTTTCGAACGATTCTAATACCAATTAAACAATCCCTCCTGGGCTTCAACCACCTTTGCCGACGTTCCACATGATTTTCGAAGTTGGCGGAAGAA
>UZAF01017793.1:0-13337 GCA_900617895.1 Haemonchus placei
CTCTTCATAGCTTGTTGCTGTTGAGTAGGCAACGGAGATAGTTAGAGCTGGCGTTGAGCCACATGTTCCCATTCGCAAGTGTCCGATTCGAGTTGTCAAGCTTTTTTACGAGTCGAAGTTCACGACCCGGTGCACGCACAAGAGGACACCTATACCGCCTGTGACGTCGCATAATTCAATAGAAAATAATTTTCTTCAGTCTCGAAAACGGCGTGAAGGAGACGACGCTTCCTGGACTCGGTCAGCCCTTTCATTCAGAAGATTTCCCCATCTCTCTCCCTAGCTCGCACCATCAGAATTTCAGTACACGCTTCCGAGGCAACCGTTCATGCATTGAATGTACTGATCGCCATCTTATTATACGAATGAAGTCGCATTAGTCATTCAAGATAAGTGCCATCTCGAGTGTTTCTGAGAGCTGGGCGCATACTTCAGACGGGAGTGATTAAGGCCTCAAGAACTTATCCTTTTTCATCCCTTCAGTATTGTCATACGTTATGCATATTTTCTGGCTTCACATGAATTGAATAGTCCCCTTCCACTTTGAATAATATCGAAGGCGTCAACTCATACTGTTGCGTTTTGAACTGCAAACATTCAGGAAGCAATTTTTCCTCTTTGTGAACATAATATGTTGAATTTCAAGTGTTATTATGTCAGTGTATTATTGAACGCCAAATGTTACAGTCAAGGTTTCATATATGCGGAAAATATGTTTTTTACCGGAGGTGATTGTATAATTATAACCGCTACAGGTGCGATACTGGGAACAAATTGTACCTGGTATGGTGCTTGAAAATAGTATTTAATTATCTGCATAATATCCTGGTCGCCATCGTTATTTCAATATGTGCCCAGGATACTTGTTGTAATTATTACAGTACCTCGTAATAAGATAACTGCTCTATCTCATGCGACTTAACTCTCACTAAGAACAAAAGAAGATAGCGAAAAATCCGACAACCTCATTTTTCCAAGTTACTTTTGTGTCTATTATGAACACGTTGCCAAATGCAGTCTGAAATAAACGGAGTATGTCAGCTTTCAAAATGTAATCATGGAAATCTTTATAGCATTTACTCGGAACCTAAATACAAACCAACTTTTTTAAAGGTATAAGTTAAGGTGCAATCTCCTACCGTCAAGTCTACTTGTCGCTTTCCTTGAGCATCCGACCTTCAGTTTTCATATTGGACAAGGTTCGGCGCCCTCCTCAGCATGTAAGCATGCCATCGCAGTCTACAGTCTTATCTATAATCAGCTCGTGGACGGTTCGGATCTAAGGAACTGGTCATCAACACTGGCCAGAACTCATTCATTTTCCATGATAATGTTCTATTGTCTTTTGGACTGCCCCAAAGCTCTTCCTTTCTCTCCGAATGTCATGAAAGTAAAAGATTACGTTATGTACTGTCTCCTCTCTCGACACCTTTCCATCACTTGTGTACCGACGGAGACGACATCCACTGTAGATCTTTCTGGAGCCGGACTGCTCCTGTGATGAGGACACGTTCCTAACAATTTCATTCGACGAGCATCAGACAAAACAGTCAAACTGAAGCTACTGTAGTTGGATAATCCCCACATCACTCTGATTGATGATGGGAACAATGACCCATAATATATACAACATAAAAGGAATATCAGCTGGGATGCGCACACTAACGCCTGCAACACATTACCAAGTGAGCTGTATTGCTCAAGATCAATAAAGATCAAAAAGATCAGATATCAATAAAAACAGAATTAGTAGCTCTCCTATTCCATAACATGTTTCTCACAATTGTTAGCATGCGCCCACGTGACATTTCACAATCGTGCCTACGTGACTTCCTGCGGATAGCAAACCTATTTTTGAATAGACACGCAAAGAGAGTGTTTTATATATAGAATGATTACATTTGGGAACTTCTCGTTAGTCACAGTGTTCAGGAATCGGATGAGCCATCTGGCTCTGCATTCTCCGAGCGTCTCTCAAGCTTCGATTTGTGATCATCCGCAGTCGCTTTCCCAATCTTCATTCCCTATTGAACTTCCCTGTCGGAACTCGTCCACTATTTATAGTGCGATTGGATAGCGAACCCTTCCCACTGGATACTTTCTCACGGTAGATTACATCGTTCAAGAGTCCAACGAATTATTCTTCCCTCATACGCTTAACGCCGTTCCCTACCTTCCTTCTCGGATTGATGTAGCAGTCACCACTGAGTTATGAGTTATCTGTTCCATTCTCGTTCTTACTCCATAGCGGAGCTCGACGGCTACGTCTGCTGGAAGAGACATATGCTAAGTTTCAATATTCGTTAGGCAGAACCTTGAGCTTTTTTTACGATTTCAGAAGAACGACCTTATTACTTGCACAGATCGATTTGCATTTCCTCACTCCGTTGCGTAAAATACCTTCTTAGTATTTCTAATCGATGTGGAGGTGGTGCGTTTCTGACTCCTATTCTTTCTCCTCCTCAAGCCCTTCCTAACCTCTTCTGTCACTGCCACTGTGGTCATTCAGATGATTCATTGCAGTTAGATAGGCCCCTCTGGAGCTGATCTGTCAAGGCACAGGCAGAAGTCTTTTTTATATTCGTTCCGGTCGGCTTCTGGTGTATGCACGGACGTTACTGTTTCGTGGCCCTTCTTCGTGTCTATCCTCACAGCTGTGATTCGATCTCTGATCCTGTTGATGTATAGTGATCGAACCTAGTCTACGGCAAAAGAGAGTTCTTTATGTTGTCGATGGAATGCAATTCTCGGATGGTGGTGTTTCTGTAGCAGTGTACATTGATAGCTGCTGAGAGTAGCTGACGCGTTCCCTCAGAAACCAAAAACGATCAGAGACCTTTCTTCTACAAAACAGTGTCCACCCGTACCTAGCACGATGACACGCCAGAAGATCTAGGAGCTCTGCTGAAAGAACTCCGCCATCCCCCATTCTCTCAAGTCCTATTCTCGACTACCGTTTTCTCCGAGCAGACAAGCAGGTCGGGATAACCGAGACTGGGGCAGATATTTTTTCCCGGCAGACAGCCTTCAAATTTAAGGGGAACTGGTATCGAGAAGTTGCCAGAGAGATGGACGAAAGTCAATGATTACAATAAAGATTAAGCCATTAATCGATGTTGTATCACATGACGTGTGTTACCTATCGCCTCGTTGATCATCGATTCCCTCGAGCTCCCATAACATTTAGTCCCGAGCCGGAGTAGTCCAGTGAATCGCCCTCGCTTCAGGAACACAGTGCTCAGCATTCCTTTCGTTCAGATCTTTCGTGAAGAAATTTGACCATCGCGTTGGCCGCCGTCCTAGTGTTCGCTTGGCGTCCCGAGGAAATCAGACCACCCTGGCAGAGCGGTCACCACGATATCGCACAACGTGTCCGGCCTACCTGTTCTTCGATTTATTGATGTATGATTGATGATGCTGTATGTTGATAAATGAAAAATATCCTTAAGTTTGTTACGATACTGTCGTTAGATATTCAACACAACCCAAATTGAAATAGTGTCATTGCCGAAAAGTTTATACTTCTGAGTCGTTTGGCACACAATTTGGCGAATTAGAATTGATTGATTGATCAATCGAGAATAAAGTTGAGGAATAAGCAGTGTTTCGAAGAAGTACTCTTTTGAACTAGTTTGGAATGTGCTGTAGCTACCACAATACTTAATAGCGCAGATCTGATGGGATTGGTTCTGCTAATTACTTCCAGGTGAGAATTTGGCCCTAGCGTGTTTGTGATATAATTAGCGCAGTAACCGCGTGACCATGTCTGGAAGTGGCGCAATAAGAGCTAAAAGTTCTTTTACCCCCGTCTACTCCAACACTGATAGGCGGGGTTGTCGAACTTTGAGCCCTCAATGCCCCAATAGCACGCGTATATCGCATGAAGGAACCTATCGAAGCAGGAGAGTAAATGTAAGAGATTAGGAATCTGCCCTATGTTCCATAGCTTGGTGGATTGATATTACTTGCAATTCCTCCTGGTACTAATGGTTCACATAGATTTTGAAAAACTCAACCTTCGTAGCCATTTAATCTGGCTATTTCGCAATTTGTCTCATCCCCAATTATTCCATGGTTATTGAACCCTACGTAATAACTAAAACGTTACATTGAATATAATAGTTAGTTTTAATACAATATTGTTATAATATGTGTCACTGTGTGTTAATATGTGTTATAATCCTAGGTTGAGGAGGGTTTCGTTGTGGTCTTTGAACGATTATGGTATAATTATTATGTATAGAAGGTATCTAATAATGCCCTACATCATTCATGCTTCAATGACTATTATAGGCAATCCACGTCATGTTGATCTGTACACAGCCATCTTAAAATGACTACTCGGTTCGCCTTAATGCACTTTACTACAACGTCGATTACTTTCGATCTGTACGTTGTAGACTGTAATAGCTCGTTCCTGGCAATAGCTTACGTCAAAAAAAAACGAGAGTGAAAGGGCAGAGTAATTCACCGAGTTTCCGCGTTTTTCAATCGTCTGGACAAAGGAGGGTCTGAAGTTAGAAGCGGAAATGGACACACACATTTCATTCCAATTGTGACACAACCTTTAGAGAAAAAACTTCGGCAGTTTCACCTGAGGTACTGTAGATTCTCACGAAACTTCGGTCCGGACGGGATTCGAAACTGCACTTGTGCTATTCGGGCATCGTGCTCTTGATCCGCTACGTTACTAAGACTCCGTTCGGCTTCTCCTTCTGGCTTTTGTGCCATGGATTATCACCACTCACACGTTCTGTGAAGGCCATAGTTGGCGTTATGGAAGGTGCCAAACAGGAACTGAATCACATTTTTGGTCGTACCTCTTAAAATAGTGTGAAGACTCCCAAACTGGGAGCTTTTGATTCCTTTTAGAAGTTTTTTCGTCACTGTTAGTAGGTGAGACTTGAAAGTTGTTAAAGCCGAAGTAACTTGTGTTGGAGTACTGTGGAGTAAACTCCCTACTGCATAGACTACTTCTCATCTGTACATTGTAGATTGTAGTCTGACAAAGGGCTTACGTCAAAAAAAAAGCGAGAATGAAAGCGCAGAATAATTTGTCGAGTTTCCGCGTTTTTCAGTCGTCTGAACAAAAGAGGGTTCTGGAGTTAGGAGCGGAAATGGACACACACATTTCGCTTCAAAGGTAGCCCAAATATCTCACTTTTCAAAGAAAAAATACTTCGAAAAAAAGGAAAAACATGTAGATTGTAAAAGCTCGTGCATGACAAAGGCTTATGTCAAAAAAACGAGAATAAAAGCTTAGAGTAATTTGTCAGGCTTCAGCCTTTTTTATTTGTCTGAACAAAAGCGAGCTCTGGGGCTAGGAGCGGAAATGGACACACACATTTCTTTTCGAAGGTGGCACAAATAACTATTACTTCAAACAAAAAAACACCTCAAAAAAAAAGAAAAAACATGTAGATTGTAATAGCTCGTGCACGACAAAGGCTTATGTCAAAAAAAAAACGAGAATGAAAGCGCAGAATAAATTCTCGGGCTTCCGCCTTTTTTAGCTGTCTGAACAAAAGCGAGTTCTGGGGTTAGAGGAGGAAATGGGCACATGTATTTCATTCCAAGTGTAACACAAAAAGCCCAACTTCAGATAAAGAACTTCGCCAGTTCCTTTTAAATTGCTGTGGATTATCACAATGATGGTGAGTTATAGACAGAGATCCGGCTCCGAGCGGGACTCAAAGTTAAACTTGTGCTTTTCGGGCTTAGTGCTCTTCATTCCTCCCTTACACTACCACGATTCCGCTTGCCCTTGCCTTCTTAACGGCTTTTATGCCATAGCTTATCAGCACCCACACGATCTGTGAGTTTTAAAGACCTCAGTTGATGCTATGGAAAGTGCCAAAGAGAAACTGAACAAATGGCATGATAACTATTCAATTGAAAGCTTTCAATTTCTACTTAAAGTCTTCTATGTGCTTTTATTTGGTTGAGTTCAGTATTATAGAAACACATCTGTGTTTGGTAAATAACCGTTTACCGGAACATTAAAGTGATTTACTCAAGATCATTTCTATAAGTTACCTCAAAACCGATAATGACTCCTTTCACAAGGATTGACACAATAGGCACTTGTCATGGGAATAGAGCTATTTATTTATTTGTGCAACAACACATGTGAGCATTACAAATACAACATAAACAAGAATAGACATCTTAGTTGCTAGCAGACTACAACTTCGGGGNGGGGTAAAACAACTATATCTCCCCAATAAGTTTTTGAACATGCCATACGTAGCCTCTGGATTACGGTGATCATGTGATGAAGCGGCCCCGTCAATCAGTGTAAGAGGTGCGTTTATTTCGAGATGGAGGTAATGAGCTTAACTGTAATGACGTCTGCAATCCTCCTCACCGTAGAAGAAATAGCGGACCAATACAACATAAACTCACGATGGCCGTATGTCGGCTACCGTAATCCAAGACGTGCATACGGTAAAATTCGTATCCCTATCCGTCTTGCGGCTTCTGTACCTGTGGATGGAGATACGAATGGATTTCTGTTCTGTTTCATATTTTCAAGCCTTTGACGTTTGTCTGTGCTTTCACCTGGTTTCTTTAACGATTTCTTTCAGCCTTGGTGGGAATGAAGGGGTTTTTTGAATAACAAAATTGCTTTTACTGAATAGGATTTTTTCATTTCCTGAAGTAGACTTAAAGGTGCTGAGTGTATGACGTCCCCTATGATTTTTTTTAGTATTTCCGCAGTATTTCAAGAGCTGAAAGAAGGTCAACCCAAATTGCTTTTTCGATTGTGGCGATCCAACAAAAGAAAGGATGATGAATCATGCGTATAAGACTTTGTGCATCTATAACTTCGAAAACTGATGTCTACTGAGGACCAGTGCTGATGTCCAGATGCTCTGGGTCGCATTTCCGCAGATCGAATCTCTCCACAGAAATTCCAGGAGATATACGATAAGATGGGATGATAGGAGAGCTCATTGGCTCCTTCCTGGCTCATTCCATTGAGTCTGATCATTTTAGTATTGGAGCTTTATAAAAGAGTATGCATTGATCGAAGTGTTTATTCGGTTTGTCAATATTAAACCCGTAATTGACCCTCTCGTAGACGAGATCGACTGTTTTTGATATCGAGAAGCTTGTGTCTATCAACTACGGTTTCTACAGCAAGAGCAGGATCGCTCGAACGAAAACCACAATCGCTCTATGGGTGAGCTCATCGCTACAATTCTTTTCCACCTATCATCTAACTGTGAATTACTGGCAAGTCTAAAGAGATCGAAAAGAAATGGTCGACAGCTCCCCGTAGACTTCAATAATCAACGGATTGCACTGAAGCTATGACGTCTTCCTCGTTGAAGGTGAAACTTTCTTGGCCCAAGAAAACCGGAAAATGAGTTGAAACTGAGTTTCACAGACATCAAGGACTCGATGCATTTGCAAGTACCTGGAATAAATCGCCTACACAATAAGACAAACATCACAGGTGACAGCTCAACCTTAAAAACGAACCGACAATGGCGTCATCATCGTCGGCATCATTCGGTGTCCAGCTATAAACGGCAGCTTCACGAACGGCCATGCATGTGTCCTTGCACTTCTCACCTTCAACTTCCTTGATTGAGACCAATTCTGGCCCAAAGGCGGCATGATCTTGGAATCGGTCTCTTTCTTCGTCTTCTTAACATTGGAACACTAATCAGAAACATACATCAGCACTATGTTTGACAGAATATACTACACTTCACGTCTAGGAATTGTCTAGGACACCCCTTGATAGCCATACCTACAGGCAGGCTTGGGCTAGCCCAGGGAGAAACAGTCTTGCTGATTCTAGTTCCAAAGAGGGACAGAAGGATTGCCTCATCTTCCGTAACAGATCCGATTCCGTTCAAGTAATCAGGCTGCTCTTATAATTGTTAAGCGACGCTTTCAGGAGCTTACATTTGGTTAGAAAGCTTCCACCAAAATCTACTTCGAAGGCATCACTTTGAGCTACAATTTCCTTTTACCCAATGTTCTTTGTAATATTAATTTCTGTCAGCGTCGGAGGGGCTTCCAGAGAACCTTTTTTGGACATGATCAGAAAGGGCGATCACACAGGTGTTTCTGTCCCTCCCAAAATTTCGTGTTCAACAGGAAATGGTAGCAACCCTATGAAGTCCCTTCCGGGTCTGAGGCCTTATCTCAGCCCGTAAATAAACAACATGTAAACTTGTTTACCGTCATCTAGACAAAATCCTATGATCGCATCAGCTTTCCTAATAAGGTCACCACTAAGCGATCGTGACTTCAGAAAGCATAGCGAACTCGGTTCCGACCATTCATATGCGAAACAGGATGGATCATCGCGACATTCCACGGCACATCTGAATTGATTGCAATTTTTCAAAATCACATGCGAAGTCTCAAATTTCAAGAATCACCCTCTATGGTTGACGTTTCGAAATCGGCGGTATTCACTTCCAGCGATACTGAGCCCTTTTTCCGTATTGAAGCATCTGCCTGGAATTTCTATACAAAGTACTCAGAATTAGTATCAAAAAAGGGTAATGGTGGACTCTTGTCTTGCCCTGAATAACTCCCCACTTCTTACTGGCAGGGAAACTGCTGAAAAGAAGGAACTGCTTCAAATTCTATGTGGAACGGCGTAGGTTACGGCTCTACACAAGCGATCAGTAAATTTTCTCTCTTGGGGCTTGGAAGAAATGATGGCTCTATAGCTGATGAACCGCTACAGGTCACGATTTTGGCCGTCTCGATGGATCCGTGGCTCATGTGGGGAACTGCCTTTTGGCTTTTCTCCTATAATCCAAAGCTCGGCCACCATCTTTTCAGCTCATTCATCAGTCTTACTCTCAGGATGTGGTGAATGTGCCCTGGTAGCACCACAGTTACTTTTATTGTTCAGCTTCACTGCCTAGATGTCTCAAATGCGCCAACGGTCCGAGCTCGTCCCACTGATTCAGGTATTTCACACCCCAGAATCAACCGAGCTCGAGTGAGAGCGCGGAAGCAGTCGTCCTTTGCCATTTCAGTGGCCCTTCATACGAGCTTTTAGACGGCTTTAAGCGCACCTTGGAAATGTGCTCTCTGAATCGCAAGCTCCCTTTAACTGTTCCCTGATGACCAGAATATGGAGGACGGGGAAATTCACGGATGACGGGAGACATTTTAGAGCGCTTTCCTGTCGAATACGTCAGAACAGGAATGAGGAAGTGGGTGCTATACGGAATGGCGAGTTATGCGTGCAGAGTGATCTAAGAGGTCAATAACCACACACTCCTGAGAAAGGTTCATTGAGGCCTTAAGCCAAAAGGCTTAATCGAAAATACTGATCTTCTGAGAATTTCCATAGAATCCCCGCCTCCTCATGGATTAAATTTTCTCTAACCGTAGTTTACTACGTAGCTTAGGCTATTTCGGGAAAGAGCTTTAGCTGTGTGTTATTTAATTAATCTTTGTATTAAATTATTTTTGTATTTACTCGTTCACTTCCGCATTCACTTCCGTAGTCACAAGCAAAGTCGCTAAATCGGGTTACCGATGACGACAGTCGTGGCCATAGTTGGTAATTACTGAGAGTCCTTACCTACACTCCCACTTATCAAAATTGGACATCAAGCACAAGAGGGTGATCGCCCTTCTCAGCATGTCAAAAACTTCCCAGTGCTTGGGGAAACTCACTGATGTTTGAATTCTCGCCCTTCAAATCCCATTCTTTCAAATCACGTCATAATACGGCATAGAAGCTGTCGTACCGCTTCCAAAATTTGAATGTCACCGTGGGCGTAATTCATCCATGAGGGGGCCTCATGCAGAAGTCCGTACGGAATTGGTCGGCGGTTGCTTACGTTCCAAGCTCCCAATTCAAGATTTCGCTCATAATAAGCGCTTGTCTGAAGCTGATGTGCCTGCAGCTTAACTCAAAGGGTCTAACAATGACAGCTTCCTTCCTCAGTTGTGTCGAAAATCCTATCATAGTTCCTATCAATACGTTGCATTTTATAAGCAATTAAGAGGTAGATAAGGAAGTTGCATTGAAATGAAGGCAAGCTGGAGCATAGCTGAAGCATACCGAATGACTCTCCACTTGATAGCATTGACATGAACAGAACAATCGGATAGAACACACGAATCGACGACGACAACGAGGCATTACCGTAACCATCGAGAATAGCAGCAGAGTCGTTGCCTGCGAACGGTTTGGGAGCCATCAGTGATTCCATAAGTTCTGAAAATCTGAGGGTGATAAACAAATTCACGACTTTACAGTGTAGTTTATACCAGTAATCCAATCATAGGTGACAAAATAGCTGCCTGTGCTGTTACGAATTCAAAACAAGTAANCGACGACGACAACGAGGCATTACCGTAACCATCAAGAATAGCAGCCGAGTCGTTGCCTGCGAACGGTTTAGAAGCCATCAGTGATTCCATGAGTTCTGAAAACCCAAGGGTGAGTAACTATTCCACGACTTGACCGTGTAGTTTATACCAGTAATCCAATCAGAGGTGACAAAATAGCTGCCTGTGCTGTTACGAATTCAAAACAAGGAACGCACGTAACACATGCAAGTACCAACCAGGAATGGGTACCACTGGGAAAATCTTTTGTCAATTGTTTGAACTATAAAGATCGGTTGAAAAGGGCTGGAATCAGTTGGAAGAGCTCTCCTAAAGTATAAACAGAGCTATTGCTACTCCCAGTTGTTTCCCTTACTTTCCAATGAATCTCTCTGGAAAGTCACTCTCAGCCTTGCTCATTGACTTTCTCATACAGTGCTCACAAAGCCTAAAGAAGAGCTCCGAGGAAAAGAAGGGTCCTAGCAAGTTCACGTTTCATGGGGGATATCCAGAAAACAGTTTTCCCTCGGACTCTAGGGCAATAAGACCACGAGGGAAATCTGGAGGAGAATCAAACGGAAGAGTTCAGATAATCGGGAGGCTCCCAATGAAGGAATGCAACCTTCAGGCCATGAGATCTCACCAAAAAGGGTGCACTTGCACAAGAAGGCCATTGGACCAATGTAGTCCGATTGTGACTGCTCGCTGCTGCTGTACAATGCCGTACTGCGACTCACTCTGAACACCTCATACCCTGATGATGGGCGTGGCCAAAGGCGGCGATGAGGAAGAAGGTGGGCGCGGTCGTCTTTGATAGAACATTTTTACAGAAAAATGAGCGAAGAACGGGATGCAATCACTCGGGATTGAATAATCCGAGAGATTTGCTGACATTTCTGAAATCCTCCTTAGAGATAAACGGAAATGAACGTGAAGGAACAGCTTATGCCACCACGAAAAACATTGTCAAATTCTTCGGTTTAGCTACAGCTTAAAGTGTACAAACTACATCCCTGAATCACAGAAAGTATAAAATGAAAGTAGTTCACCTCCAGTAGTCATCAAGGTTGTGTTTTATAGAAGCATCCTAGACCTGAGAACACCTTCTTTGAAGATCGGCCGCCGGCTAATCTAACTAAAGAAGCTTTTCTCCAAAGTCCCTAAACAAAAATATGCCTTTCCGGTTAAACACTGTAGCATGAGTAAGCCAGGGAGCAATAAATATCTGGTGGTACAACTTAAGAAGCTAATAATCTTGGGCTGCATGAAGTTAGTGGGGGGAGCACATCGGACAGACTCTCACATTTCAACGGCGGTGATTTTCGAAGACGTGACGTGGGGTTCGAAGATTTTTACTACTTGAAAGTACCATTTAGCTTCAGCGTAAAGCTACTGTGCCTTCTTGATAATGTACTCTAAAATCGCAGGTTACGGAACTTCCGGGAATGACGTTTGTTGGTCTCGTATTACACACTCTCGAAATCATTTGCATCCAATCTACCCTTCCAAAAAAGGACCCAGCCGATACGTAGAAGCCAGAAAAGTATGGGTATCATATGATCTGGTGAAGTGGCAAATGACTATCACAAAGGAGTGGGCCAGGAAAGGAATCCCGAATAGGTACTCTCACGAGCCAACCAGGCCTCCTACCCTTCAGAAGTCAGTCAACCCGTTAACTCTCAACTTTTTTTGTGAGGGTCGAACGGAAACACTTGCGACCACACGCTTCGGACGTGTCTGGAGTGTGGGACAAAGCCCGTTTTCCTGGCTCAGGGGATCGCGGGCCGGCGGTCCCAGGATCGCGATATAAAGGGCTATGCGGCCCGCTAAAGGGCTATGCGTTCGTTTATGGGTTAATTAGTACTGGCTTACCGTAACTCCTTTGGTTTTTTTTAGAACTGATCAAGTATCTGCATATTTGACTATTCGACTTAGCGTGTCATAGAACACATGAATAAATAAATAGTCAAATGAAATAATAATAATGACACTATTAAAACATCGACCAGGCCTGAAATTAATTCTACAAAGAAAATCCGTTTTGAGTTGATGTTCTTATTAAGTGTTTTAATTTCGCCGCGAAACGCGATGCGAAAGCCTCATAATGATGGCGACTTGTGGGCAAAACTTCGTCGGACTCGAACCCGTACCTGGGCTTTCAGGGGACCGTCCTTACACCACCGACACCACACTCGACTTCCAGCATGGTGAAAGGTATACGGAGAAAGATGCCTGAGAAGCTTAAAAACAGGTTCGAGTTCCGTCCGAAGCCGAAGCTCTGCTCACAGATCGCCATCCTTGTGGGATGTTCTGCAGAGAAAGCTGCAATAAAGATAAGGAGTGTGGAGAATGATTATCTTCGATGATCTATAAACGGTTTCGAGTTCCTCCTTGTCTAGCGCTTACCACACTTAACTCTCTTTGGAATAGTTTCATAAGGGAATTCCGCAAATTTCCTGAAAAGCTTAAATGGACTGGACGAACTTTGAATCGCCTTCGTATCATAGTCGATTCAGGGTGAGCTAATGAATCGTTGGTTCCAGCTTTGAAAAGACTACATGGAAGAGCTGGATCATTGTTTCTGAAGGAAGTGCTAAATGCTGCGAGCCCACTCAAAACGAGCTCGTTTTGACATAGGGACTGAGGCAACGTATATGTTCCCTTTCGTTCCCAAACAATCAAAAACTTGCCTCAGATGCCATGCTCTGCCGTGGCAGTATCGTGAAATCAAACCAAATGTAAGAACACTTTTTCTGACTTTTGGCTGCTAAAGTTTGTGACTGGCTTCGTTTCCTGTTTGCTACTGAAGTGTACCTCTGTGTGTATATTTAATAAATAAATAAAAAAATACTTATGAGATCTGAATTCTTAGGTCTGCCTTGGTATTAGGTTGGAAGGAAAGTCCTGCAACAAAAAAGTTGAAGCGTCAGCAATTTGTAACAACAGTGTGAACACGGTAGCAAGAGTGATAACCTTGTAGGGCATTCCTCAGGTAATCAACACATGAGTAAATA
>UZAF01017793.1:13934-41480 GCA_900617895.1 Haemonchus placei
CTACGATTCCAATTGGATCCAGGTTGTTTACCAGTCGTGCTCCCTAAGTGTTGCCCCTTTTACCTACCATGCGCTCTGTCTACTTGAGCATCCCATTGTTGAAAAAAAATTCGTAATGTGACCTGAAAACGGCAGTCAATTACTTATTTGAGTCACAGCTTCCTCACTACTGGATAAAAGGCATCAGTGATTCACTCAAAGGATAATAGAAGGTTGTTGACCTCTTTGGTAAATACATTTCCGAAAATGGATTGGTCTGGAAAATTTTAGAAATGATTTGAAAAAGACCTTCATTGTGTTGCAGGACTTTCCTTCCAACCTAATACAATTTTTCAATTTCTTCGTTGATCGTTAGTATTCCCTTGCGGACTTCAACCTGGAATCTGTTCCAATAGAATTGAAACTTTTGTTTTCCTTGATTTCTGAAACTACAGCATTTTGTGATAATATGAGATGTCTTGTCTGAGCGATCCCGTTTTGTTGCTTCTATATTTTCTTTGTTACTGTGGGATTGTGGATTTCTGTGGAATTTTAGCTTTTTTTTTTGTTCTTCAACCAATTAGTTTAGGCGGCTACTCACACAGGCTTAGCATGAACGCTGTTTTCGAATAGTGCTCCTCCTTCGCCTCATTTGGCTCAGGCCGCCGTCGCATAGCGCTACTATGTTTGTAAGCTTGATTAAATCATAATGCGAATCCATCCTCAGATTACTGCCTATTAAGCTCATGTAATATAAATATGCTGAAAAGAGTGGACTCCGCCACATTATAGAGTTTTCGAGGGTTACGGAAGTCTCGATGAGTTTTTGCTACTCCGTAGAACAGGTATGAGCTCTCGTAAACTATGTGCATTTCATCTGAACTTTATGAAAGTAGGATGAACATGCATTCAGCGTCATCAGTGTAAAAAGGACGATGCTCAGAATTGCTGTATACACGCAAGTGGGAATCCAGAGTTTCAAGCTGCGTCAACGAATGAAGATCAGGGATGCCGCTGTTTACGCAAAAAATCAAAGACTAGCTAGGTAGGTTACGTAAAGGGATTTTGTGACGACCGCTGGACCATGACGGTTATCCTTCAGGACGTCAAGCGAACCCCAGGACGGCCGCCAAGGAGATGGCCAGACTCCTTCAAGAAAGCTCTGAACGAAAACAATGCTTCACTTAGAACGAGAACGATTCCTTTCCTTGTATTATACCTAAAAGTCTATCAATTGTCCTTTACAAATACGTAACAAATACATATCCAATTACCCCTGCTGTCCAGAGTGAAGGCGTGGCTACGAAAAGCTTATCGAGCCTGCCAGGTGGACTACGCATACCATCACAAGAGGCGGGGAGGTGTAGAGGCATGTGGCGCACTATCACACACGCATGGTCACGGTTTCAGAACCCGGGATATGCGCGAGGGCCATCCGAGCATTCCATCCTTCCGGGACCGGTTACTACCGGCCACTAGGTATTATACCTTACCCGTCTGGGAGGAGAATACGATGACCTGTACATCGGAGGTCCATCGCGAGTCATTGTATAGGTCACATACGCATTCAATATATACACCACTACGATTCTGAATGGAATTCGAATGCGTGGGCGCATCCTTCAGACGGGGTTGATTAACGCCCGAAGACTTTATCCTTTTATCCTTTATTGTGGATGCCACCTGTTTTTAATTCTTTTGATAGCGCGTTTCGCATTCCTCTATCTTAATCTGCCGACTAAACAGCTCAAAAGAGAACGTGGTTGTGAGTCTTGATGAAAAGATTCCGAATGGACGAGTATGGAATTAAGCGATTACACTGAGTGGTCTTAGGGATGAACGAAATGTGATTCGCAAATCTTCAACGCTTCCTGGTTGATTGTACATGGTTTTGAGAAATGTACATTCCTGAAAACTCCTACAACCAAAAACTGAAACAGAAGGTGTTGGGATGCTAGGAATCTGTCATGGAAATCCATAACTCAATATAGGGAACTACTTCTGCAGTAATTTTTTCTCGGTTCTGTCGTTGCGATGTCAATTATCAATTTTTACCTTATATCACTTAGTTCATCACATAAATAACAGGGCAGATCTGGTGAGCTGACGAGTGATGCTCAATCACACAATCAGGCAAGTATTGTCACAGGTTCAATCTCCAGATCGACAACCGCCCAGTCCAGCCAAGCTTTCCATCCATGGTGTCGATGAGCTGGTACCAGACCTGTCTGGGAGGTCAGAAGCACTGACTTGCACATCGCTTGGCCACCGCATTTATTGCATGGGCCCATACACATTCAGCACGGCACCACGAATGCGACGGCGCAACCCTAAGATGGGATTGACTAACGCCCAAAGATTCCATCTTCAATTTTTCAATGAGTCGCAGAGGTTTAGATTCCTACCAATCTGTATAGTTACAAAGCAAGACTCCTACATGAAGAGCTGGTGCATTCAGATCGGCAATTTAAATACCCGAGATATTAGCGGCAACGAAGGGCACCTTAAAGTTTCTTATGATTCCATTACTGATCGTGCAGAAGGTTATAGCACGACACAGAAGAGGATCAGTCAAAAAAAAGGCTCGAGAAAGATAGAAAGGCCACTGTTCTCACGCACAAGATTATCGAAACAGTCATGAGTCAATCGTATATTTTTTTCCCATCCCCAGAAGGGCTGTAATGGAACTCTGCGTATCAAATTCAATGTTGCGGACTCTTGGTGAAAATGCTGTGTCTATCGCATACAAAAAGGGCGCCACACTTTCGATGCAACAGAGAGCACATGATGAAGAAATGCCTCTGCCGCCCACACACTTCAGTGGAAACCCGTGCGTCGCCACGCCGGGCAAGGAAGTTTTTGCAAGTTACCACATTCTAGATGAAACCTTGAAAAACGCTACTCTTCAGTGAAAATCGTTGAAAGAAGAAAGAGAGAAAACCCGGCTCCGATGATGGTTTAGAAAGGAAGGGGAAACTCATGCCCATAATATTTTTCGCCGATACTTCCGCAAAAATTGAAAAGACGTACTCCCAAAGAACATATGATGGTCGTACTGCAGTGTTGGACTTGAATTCTCACATCTGTTATAGTCCACGATTAACAAGACGACCCTCTAACTCTCAAACAATTTAGAAGTGGTACCGACTTCATTAGCGCAGAGGAATGTCCATTCTGCTCGTCAGACCTCAATCCAACGGATTTCTTCTTGCGGTCCCTACTTGACAAGAACGCGTTCCGAGTTTGCCAGCCCTTATTAGAGTCCTTCAAAATAGTAGGAAAACCGTCTGGGATTAAATGGGCGAGAGACACCTGCGTGCACCATGCGAGAAACTCAAAAATCAGCTTTCCGTTGCACATCACATAAGGGGCAAGTGTACATGGGTTTAGCTATTATTATCGGGGAGATAAGGAGCTCTGTCATGCCGACTGCAATCTTTGCTCATTGAGAAGTCTACTCAAAGGTGATTATTCTATGTCTGGATTCACCACTATGCCAGAGCATCTGATCAAACACCGTTTGAGGAAAACGAGACACAGATGGATCCCTCCAGGAAGTAAACTTAGGGCTCTTGAGAAGAATATTCAGAATTCCCATTTGGTGAGATGCTTGTCTAGAACATTGGCATAGAGAATTACTTCGACTAGGTAAAGGTTAGTGCAGAGGGTTCCAATGAAGGATTTGAGATCCCGTACGGGTCTACGCGGTCGATTCGGTACAAAGACGCATCTGCCATGCTGGTTTTGATTCTCACAATATATCAAGACATGGTCAGCATCGTCTCCTTTGGAAATGAAACCAAATTGTCAACTGTTTGTTGCAGGACTTATGGTTGATTGATTCCGAGCCGCTATGTGATCCTTAGCGTCACTTTTCTTTGACATACATTTCCTCAAAAGCATTGCGGCGTACACTGACCGAATGCGGAGGCGGACTGACTGCGAGACTTACTTCCTTGTCTGCTTTTATTCAGTTCACTTTGCACTTTAATGAAAGATGGATATAACACATCTATGTATTGGGCTTACGACGTAAATGTACGAATGAACAGGCTTGAATGAAGTCAGTGTTTTTTTTTTGACAGTTGGTTGTACTTCTTAATAGTAGCTAATTGCTTGAAGAATTCACTATTGGGAGCTTAAAAAGAAAAAATAAGATAATGATAATGAATCTGCTTGAAGGCAGCAAAGGGAAAAGTGTCACTGAACACCTTGCTTTCACGTAATCAGCGTAGGCAACTCCGCAGAGTTCCCAACCAGTATTTGGTTGTATTACCTACATAACAAGTGCTCATAACGTCACAGACGAGGTCACATCAAAGTGGGACCAAAAGAGTTATACAAAGTGGTTTAGATAACCGGTTATTAATCCCTGATTGCAGGGACCTGCCAACTCACCTGCCAATTCTGTTGCAATGACCTCGTCAACCCCCACTTACTACTTTAAAAAGCTTAAAGTAGAGGATTTTCTCGTTTTCTTCGCTACCGATATACTTTTCTACACCAATACTTCCGCTTTACAACCTATAAAGAAAACTTTCGAATCGTGAACTGTGCCTTTAAAGGCACGGTTCACGATTCGAAAGTTAGAAAGGAGCAACATTAGTGAAAATTCAATAAGCTTGTCGACCGTCTCCTACAAGTAATAGTATTCGGCTGTATTCCTACTATTCGACTAATATTCTGCTCTATTCTGTTCTAATTATTATTCTCAGCCGTCATCAAAAGGACCAGGCACAATAATCTAGCATAATATCAGCAGCAGAACAAATAATCTTGACGAAGAAGCCAAAATCAGCCGTTTGAGCGTGTTGTATGTAATTGCAGACATTACGTCGCATTCGTCTACTCGCCTGGAAACTCCCTTAACGTTTTTTAGCCGTGTAACTCGTCCAACCCCCCTTCTCTCTTCTTTTTTCAAGCTTTGTATTCCTTTTTATTCATCGTTTTTCGCGTTTTTTGCTTTTCCGCTTCTGCACTACTGTAGGCCGTACCTAACATTTTTCGTCAAAAACCGGATACCCCAAAATTATCGTGAGCTGTGCCTTTAACCCAAAGCGGGATTCTTCAACGACAAAGGCTTCTTCTTATATATTTTTCTATGGAATATAAAGCATTTATGCGTTCTCTTTTTGACATTTCCTTTGATCAATGTCATACGAACAGTGCAAAATTATAAATCATTTTAATATTCTTCATTGCATAAGAGTCATCACGAGGACGACTATGAGTTGCGAAGGCATGGAGAGTCCTAAATATGGCTGCAGCATCGGAAAGGCCTAAGCAATACGATCAACGTAAATGAGCCAGACAGCTGATTAAAATGGCCGCTCCAAGCGGATTGGAACTCCCGGGATATATTTAGTACATTTACGCTTGAGTAGCTTCCAACACCAGTTCACTATGGACGTAAACATCATCAAAATACTAAACTCCACGAAGGATTTCGATACTTTCCGAATAGAATACCGGAAGCAACACACAAACATTCGTTTAGTAGGCTGGTTGATGGAACTGAGCTTATCGAGGAATTTGAGATGTAGAATCAAACACAATAGTTGATTACCTGATTATACACCACGATGAAAAGCAGTCCACGTTTTTTTTTTCTACCTGATTCCCATTCCCGATAAGGAACGCTTTTGTAAATGCTGTGTGCTGAGGAGTGATCTGTGCAGTACCGTAACCTTTTCTACCTGGATGCTACTTTTCGCAGGGGATATCTGATAACCTTAGAAGATTTTGTGCGTCAGAAGGAATAAGCCAGCTGAACCGTACACCTATATCATGTGATTGTTAGCTTTGGGAAGCAAAGCTGATAAGCCTCATATCTGACTAATGCTGTGTAGTAGTCAACAAGTCCTAGGAATCACAGTTCTCATAGAATCTCTGAGTGATAATTGGATTGGGACGGTTCTTTGGGCTAGGCCATTTGCTTGGCTTTTACTGAGCTATTGATCATATGGAGACTGTTTTTTCGGTAAGCTATAGGGAGCATGGAGCATCACGGATTTCTAGAAAAGATTAAAACTTTGCAGGATTTTTTTTAGCATTCAGGAAAATCTATTTTCAAGAATCTCTATTTGTGAGTAAATTAAACTTCTAAAGTTTCTTGGCGTCAATCATTCCTCTGAAGGAGGTGCCCCGCATTCGACTTCCACTGAAATCGCACTGGCACGTTGCTTGCGCATGTGGCCTGAACAATGACTTGCGGTGGCATGCTTATGTAAATTCGGTGATGTTATCCTCCTACACAAGTCTGGTAACAAATACCTGACTCGGATGGATGAAAGGCATGGTTGGCCTTGGCAGATATCGATCCGGGAATCGAACCATGCGTGTGTAAAATGCGCCATTTCCAACTAAACCACTTCAGAGTACTGTATGGGGAAGAATTCATCATCCAGGTATAAGCTGACTTTCTAAGCGACTAATTGAGCACGACACACAATGAGACACTTTGTAATAAAGTTAAATGTGTGGTGTACACTATGTTCAATACAATACTTCTTTCTTGGACACTTGTCATGTACTGGACATTGCAGTTGCATTGCATGCAACCGCACTTGTAATTCGAAGAGCCACTTTCCATTCATTCAACAGATAAGGCTGCTGGCTCTAATGCCGTTTATTTCAATACGTCGCCTACTGAGTTCGCCGACTACTGTATTCCATATTATGCATTTGGTTCAGCAACAAAAATATATTCGTTTTCTTCGGATTTTTTTNTTTTTTTGGCATTGCTGAACTGACGATGGTAGGGAAGTTTACAACAGCCTGATTATGCGCATGAAATGGCCCTCCTACAAAACATGTAGATCTGAGAGGAAGTAATTTGAAAACATTTCTACTTCCTCAAATGCGCAAAATGACGCCATGCTCAGCATGCTAGCAAATCTACAGTATCCCGAGAATCACCAGCAGTTCCGGGTCCACCTACTCGTACACGACCTAAGAAAGATCAGTTGTAGGTGCTAGTTTAGATGCTTGATGACTCAAATGAAATGATGTGACTTTGCAGCTATGTATAACCAACAATTACACATTCGAATGAACTTCAGTTCATTCGAATGTGTAATTGTTGGTTATGTGTACATAGCTGCAAAGTCACATCATTTCCGTGTCTGAGTCGGTAAACTGTATGTTGCGGGACAACTATTATAGAAAATGGGGGTATAATTGGCATGGCATAATCACAAGAAAAAGAAAGGGATACGTTGGATCATACAGTAAATGTTTGTTTCTTTCAGTATCACTTGGGTGGTGGCGCACATTACATACCAGGCGACCACGCATATCGTATGTATCGCATGCGCTAGGGGTTCTAGCCATGAGGGACGGAGCCAGATGAGCTGTTTCCATTATACACCTTTACTGGATTTATAAGACCCCACTCAAACCCCGCCTCCTGTGGGCGGAGCCCCATCCTGGTACCCACCATAAGTGTTCCCATCCTGTCGCCTGTGCTCCTACAGTCTTTGAACGCTCTAGTTCCACGGGACAAGATTCATGAGTTTCCGCTCGAACTTTACCCCCTGTGGGCGGAGTCTGATTTGCCACCCACCATAAGTGTTCCCATCCCGTCGCCTGTACTCCTACCAGGTTTGAACTTTCTAGGTAACCGGGGACAGGAGTTTTTCAAAATTTTTTTCTCTCTTTTTCTCCCTCCCCCCCAGTTCAATCTAACGTACCAATGCACACCTCTAGCCACCCTAGCCACCTTTAAACCCCAGTTTTGAAGCCTCAGCAGCAAGTGAATTAGAAATCGTGATTCTCAGTACAGCTTATTTCAATGCACACATCAGCTTGGCGGAGCCCGCCCACTGTGGGCGGGGCTCCGCCAAGCTGATGTGTGCTTTATACTTCTCGGGACATGGCCCAGCCATCCCATGCTTCAAATTCGGTCTCTCCAAGCAGATCTAAAGGAGCTAAGGAATTTCGTGACAGACATACAGCTAGAACGACAGGCCGAAAGACGACAGACGAAGCGTTTTATATTAAGTAGGATGCACGGTCACGCGTTCGAATCCCGGAGTCGCCCAGGATCCCCTGTCTTCCAAGACTTTGTTCTCGATCCCCTGTCGGCTAATTGGTACCAGACTCGTCTAGGAGAATAAAGGCACGTACTTGTCCATCGGCTTGCCACCGCAGGTCATTGTATAGGCTACATACGCATTCAGTACGTCACTGGCTGCTTTCATAGTCCGCTGGCGCTGGGGGCTACTCGGCCTGCGGTATCGATCAAGATTCAGTTTGTCAACAAAAGGCAAGCGCTGCCCCCAGCCGGCGCGCGCGCGTGTCGGCCGGTGGACTATGGAAGCAGCCGCTAGAATTTTATATAGAAGTCGCATGCGTGGGCGCATTCCTCAAACGGGAATGATTAATAGTCCGAGAGTTCAGTCAAACAATCAGCTTTTGGCAGCAGTTATAGCTTACAATTTCGCCTCATTTTTCTGGTGTTTATCGATTGGATCTTTGTGGGAATTCGATCGATATGCTCTCATCGACATCACTTACCCTTCTTGTACAGGCTTGTGCGCCACCAAGGAGAGTCGTCAACAAGAGTATTTTTTCAGAATTTTCATGTTTGGCTGACTCGAACGAAGCTGCTGCTGAACACTACAGCGTCTGATAGGGCCTGAAGACAATGGACAGTAAGAAGCAATCCTTTCTGGGATATGTAAGGTGCGATAAGTAACATGGGGTCGGTATATAACGTTAACTGGAGAACATTGTCTTCATAATGAATGTGAAAGCGTAAACTTCCATCTGAACGGTGGACAGTCTCTGCATGGGAATTGAGCATTAGCGACCGCGGCGGTCTACCTCTGTGGGACTGTTCGAGTAGGGGTCGATCCCATTCTCTAGTCGAAGGCATCAACACCTCCAGTGATCAATGGAACAAATTCTGAGTGCGTTAGCAGTAAATCAAAGCTCAGCGGCTTCTCGATATTACTTTATTTCATCTCTCTTCTCTTTTATTTCTCTCCAGTTCTCATGTGGCTTTGTCTAACTTGGCTCTCCCGAGAGCCTTTGAAACCCAGGAATCCTTCCCATTGGGTTTGATGTTTTGATTCGGCCTAAACAAGATCAGATCAATTCATTCCTCAGTTTAATAGCTTTACGACTGATCAGAGAGATCGTAAGCAATTTCGCCTTTGAAGGCTTTTTGAAGAACAGAAGGGCATCCGACACGTCAGATAGCGATCAGATGCAGCAGGTATCATTGAATGTAATGGATGAAAGTTTGATTGAAGTTCAAAACGGTTTGAGTCGAAACTGACAGGAGTTGCCCGGAGTGAGCATTTCGCGGTATATTTGGAACATCTGTTATATGAAAGCGATTTTATACGGAAAGCAGTTGAGGTGTAATGCTTGGTGAGATCGCTTCAGTCGTCTGCAGAGTTAGGGCAGCGCAAGCTTGGCCGACTCGGAAACATTTCTCCATAGGTAAGCCGTTAACCATCCCGGCTAGGATTCCGCTGTTTAGGCTGAAATTGCAATTTTCATTGAAACTTTTGAAACGGGCCAATTCTGGTACTGAATGTGCGACCTATCTCCTGCTCCCGACACGGAAACGACTTTGCCACGTTCTAATGGGGTAGGTAAGAGTGATGAAGAGATGCTTCCGTCAGGTCTCCTGAAAAAAACCGAGTGACTGGCGACCTTCCTCTAGCATTTATCCAATCAAATGATTCTGTTTATAGTCACTTGGCGTTTTTTNNCGTTTTTTCCATCGAGATTAACATTTTGATTCAAGTGAAGCTCCAAACAAAATACTGGGAGGTACACATTTACGAAGGAATAGAAGAAAGAGTCGAGACTGCGTTTTAACATGGCCTGCTCTAGCCCTGCCCGGTTTTCTCGCTTTTTCTGATTTAGCACCGTACCTTCCCTTCTCCGTCGAAAGATCGAGCCTCTTCGAAGCTCGGCATTTCCCTTTTCACTGCAGGCTTTAGGTACTCAACTGGTAAACAAAGTTTACTACAACAGCCTTTCAAGAACTTTTGTCCATTCTCTCTTTCCGCCTACAAGAAACAGTTCAACGAGTTGAAAACAACAATGACAGTGAAGAGTGACTCCCCAGGCATCAACTCAAATTGCCAACCCTATAGAACAGGGAGCGACTTTTGACCCTCCTGACCGAATAAAGCGAGCTCTGTACTTTCTTGACGATATTTCTCTGTTGTAAATCTCCCCTTTCCTACGTAACTACTTCTTCTCATTCATAATGACTAGACTGCTGCTGATCTGAAATTACGTGAACGAAGAACAGTTATGGAGTTTGTTCGCTGCCCTGTGACCTGATAGAAGGTGTGATTCCATTCCTTTCATTTTTGCTTATTATTTAATTTCATTTCTCCTTTTCACTTTGCTTTATTCTTTTCCTTTTTTTTGGGAGGGGTGTGCGACTTAACAGTCATTAGTCTTTCCCAGGGAGAGGTGATTCTCTGATGTATGTATGTTCCGAGACTCACATAAAAAATAGCTCGAAATCTGCCTAGGATTGGAAATTGGTTACCCCCAAATGATCGCAATATCGATATTCGCATATCGTAACCAAATCTATGAATAGATCAACTTTTCGGAATCGCTAGAACTTCGGTCTCCAAAATATGGGTGGAGTACATGACGCGATGTTTTCTCTGCTCACAATGCTGCAACCAAAAGCTCCTTCGGAGCGTTGAATGATGAAACCTCTAGAGCAAAGATACCTAAAGATGATTGCCGTTCCATGCGATGAAAGGGTTACAATGAGCATTTCCAGATTGTACATGATTTGTGGATTGGAATATACGAAATCGCATACATGATAAGGTGAGTGAAGTACGTTTTCTGAAAAATATAAAATTGGCTTTGAAATGGAGTCCTACTGAAACTGAATACCTGAAATCTCGAGACCGCTTCTTTGCACCATTTGACGAAATTCGTTAGCATTTGGTGATATGACCTGTATCTGTTCCATAGCACCACTATCAAAAATTTTACGAAGCTTGGCAATGTCTGTCGGTTCGAACCAGGCTAAATAGCATTATAGCTTACCAAAATTGTGTAGTAAAATTCAAATAGGTCAGCCATAGATTTTTGAATTTTTCTCTAATTTTTTGGCTGTAAGGCATACCTTGCTAGCATTGTGAAAGGCACGGTTCACGATGAAAATGGTTACTGAGTTCTTCCTTCAGGAATACTCAGTGGCCCCCAAGGGTGGTAGAAGGGACCATCTCACCCCCAAAATCACGACGGTCNACCAAAATTGTGTAGTAAAATTCAAATAGGTCAGCCATAAATTTTTGATTTTTTTCCTCAAATTTTTTGGTTGTAAGGCATACCTTGCTAGCATTGTGAAAGGCACGGTTCACGATGAAAATGGTTACTGAGTTCTTCCTTCAGGAATACTCAGTGGCCCCCAAGGGTGGTAGAAGGGACCATCTCACTCCCAAAATCACGACGGTCAGGGCATAGTGGAAGCCCTGTTGCTGGCTTGAGTGGCTTTCCCGCCTCTCGATCGATGTCACGTCAGACGAGTGTAGTGGCAATAGAGATTGCGATTATTCGTTCTAGGACCACAAACGACCAGCTGTTCGCCGAGTGATGGAGCGATGTTTTTCTCCCATTCTTTTTTCCTCTATTATTCTTTTCGCTGCGCGATCTCTGTCTTAATGCAGATCAATGCTATTTTTGCTATTACTGGGGTTTTTGTTTACTTATGCTTATAAACGAGTGGATTATTGCTTACCGTAGTCAGTTATTTGCACCAGGATCCACACGTACGCAATGACACACTGTGCGTAGCTCGTCCGAATGCCCCATTCCTCTTCATCCTTCTGGTTTCATTCTCGTCCCGCCAACTTTTTAACGACTTTTTGAAGCCTTTTTTCACTTCGGAAACACCGATCCACGCAGTTCCTTCTCCTCCATCGCACTACTTTACATCTTATCTCCCATTTTTCGTCATAATCTCGGCTGACCAAAATTATCGTGAAATGTGCCTTTGAGCAGTTATGACCTCACTCTCAAGCATTTCCTTGAAGATCTTGGCCAAAAAGAGCAAAATCTATTATTGAGGTAAGTCACTGTGTGCTCAAACGACGTGGTATCATTCGACAAAATCGCAGACATCATAGGATTACGATCCGTCTCCTCAATACTCAATCGCTTTGGCAGAAACTCCTAAAGTCGGCCTGAGGGAAAGAGATATCGGCAGCTCAATCACTGTAGAGTACGCACAAAGTGATAGGCTTCGAAAAAATGCAGAGAACGCCTGACATGGCGAGTTAAAGGAGAAGCGAGGGACTGAAGGTGTAGAGGATGGGTGAAGTCAAACTAACACCATGCATGTGTGAGCGCATAAAACTCGAATACAAGTCTACGGTGTGTCGGGTGACTTTCACAAAAGAGTTCTTCCCATATCAGTTCCCCTCTTCATTTTTTGTTTTCAAGCGATAGACGGAGATAACGCAGTGATTCGTACAAAACCGCAGATGGTCCGACCCCATTCTCTGGCTCTCGGGCTCTTCGACTTCCGAAAGCCGTCAACGAGGTCACGTTCCGATGGAGTTCACCACCGACTGCGACTCCGCTAAACCGCGAACTTCAGCCGAAGTCACTGGATGCATCGTCTTCCCCCTCGTCAGAGATCCAACACTATTCGTTGTACACACGTGTATTCATATCGTCGTATCACTGTATTCCACTCCCTTACCGAGCTTGTTCCGGTATCGTCCATGTTCTACGGATAGACGATGTATGGTGTGAGGTTGTTGCACTTTGGATAAATCAATCATGACCGGAGGCTAGAACTTGTTAGCATATATAAATCTAGTGGGCCGGATCAATACTAAGGTCATCAGTAAAACTTATTACACCTTATGTGGTACTGTCGGCATCGCTGCGATCTATTCATGGAGATTCTGTACTTGCATTTCTAACTCTGCCGCAGGGCGAATGAACTATAAATTATAGTTTGTATTCATATTCTGCTTGTTTTGCTATGGATATTCTTTGAAAACTTCGAGAAGCCTGAATCTTAGGATAACTTTGAAAGTGGGTAAAAGCAGGCGGTGGTTACGTTAAACCGGGACTCGTCCATCTTGATTATTTGCAAATGAACCTTTTTTGTGGTAGAACGTAGATAGATCAACTATTCTCTTGATAGTCTGAGTTGAGAGGTTACCATCGAATAGGATGAAATCTGCAGAAGATAGGAGGTTTTCATGTGATGTGACCTGGAATTGCCTCTGGGCTTGATTTCATAAGTTTGTCGATCGTATGAGATACAGCAAATCCTACCAATTCAGGAGAAATTCTTTCAACAATGTCTCCGATAGAGCTGATACCAAATCGCACTTCTCCACCAATATTAACTGACATATATTTGGCTGTTGGCAAATCTTCCACAAACTCCACATTCGAAGGCTCCTGCAACATTGAAAGAGTGGAATAGGATACCATAAGACTAAGCTTTTCCATGAGGTCAGGTAAATACCACATTGGAACGTAAATAGGAAATGAAATACTTACGATATGAGGGCAGCTGTCCAGGAAATACCGCCCTTCTTGATCATTTCCTACAGCGGAAATAAAAGACACATCACATCCTAATCTGAAATTTGCAAACGCTTCAATATTATTAACAAACAAGGGGTAACCGAATTTTTGGACGAGATCTTTAGCTCCTGCACTTCCAGCTTTACGAAGCATGCTGCAGATGTTACCTATCTGCCAAGGCTATTCTACATGATTCACTACTCGTTGTGCTCTGATATGCGAAAGCCAACTCAAACTAAGGCCAAGACATGCCAATAGAGGCCGAAGCTGTATCAAAAATTAAGTTCGTAAAGTTGAAGATGAATGGACTGCGGAAGTACAGTTACACTGCTCTGATGAAGTCATCTATCACCTCTGCGATCTTTGTAAATTCAGTTCACATAAATATTTGAAGTGTTTAAAAACAATTTTTCAGGGACAGAGAGAAAAACGCTGAGCTTCGCTGTGTCATCTTATCAACATTTGTCATAACGTACAATTTCCCATGATATTGAACTTTTTGCAATGTCTGATGCTTTTTCTCCGCCAAGAAAACATGGACAGGCCGCGAAGCACTCGTCATCGTGTAGTCGTATAGATACCCCATGATTCGTCATAGGAGTGCCCTTGTGCTCCGATGGTCTTTCAAATTGGTCTAGCACTGCACCTATATCTCAATACGGTAGAACTATTTCATGATCCATTCGTATCCAGAAAATCTGCCGGAAATCGAAACACGGGCCGCCCGCGTGGCAGAGAGCCTAATACCATTGAACAATCGATGCAAAAACCATCCAAAAAAAACCAAAAACCATTCAACTACGTTGGAAGCCTTTATTCAACAGAGGAAAAGCATTGAACCGCTTGATCAACCGCTAATTGATCGGCAAGAGGTTTCAGCCAAGGGGGAGGGCGTTCTCAGTGATGCGCAAGATAGAGAAATTATTCTCGAAAATGCTGAGTTCATGGAAGAAGTTCAAGATCTGGAGGCGAAACGAGGCTACTTAAAAATTTTCCGGAGCCCGACACTCAGGAACAAGAAGACGCGCAGCTGAGAAGTCCCCCGACGCTGGAATTTCAGCACTGTCCTTGAGACGGGGCAAAGCTGTACAGACCAAGAAGTGCGACAGCAATTGAGCTTTCGACAAAAGCCAACCTGATTACCTAGGATATTTGAACGAGGTGATATTTGTCTCAACGAGTCTTGTCTCTCTATCTTCATGCGTTGCGCTTTTTGTGAAGCAATGGGAGAACACTGCTCTGACTCATGCCACGTAGTCAGCCTGGTCAAATGCAGGTGACATCTGTAGGTAGAAAAAGACCATGTGTTCTTTGCTTGGAGTACTGAACACTCAGTCAATTTCGTAAAGAGCGCTCTACTAACTGTTACCATTGCCGCGAGATTGGCATCACTCTGCCCTTTTCGAACTGTCAAAAGCTACACGGCCGCTTATTCAACAACTTTAAGGAAGACACCGAAGATAACACAGTAACACACGGTAACACAGTTCAGAATGAGCGCAAGAACAAAGGAACAGTGAAATCTACCGAATCTACCTCCTATCTCTACACTCTATGTACAAAACAAAGAAGGAGCTGTGCAAAGAGAGGAGCATAAACGTAGCATGCACAAGGGAAAACTTTTGGATATGGGAAATCGAAGAAAAATCTCATGGTCCTAAGCTCCACACGCACAGCGTGCTCGCGATGATGCGATGAGAAACATTTGGTGTAAAAGATCTGGAGTCCATGCGGTGTTGCACTGAGATGATGGGTGTCAAACTCATATTCAGCTTCGAGACAGCAAGCTCTTTCCGAAAAATAGACGATTTTCTGAGTTTTTCGACAAAGTAATGAGGAGGAACCTTCAAATTCAGTGGTTTATGTCACGGAATTACCGCGATCGTGTTGGTCTCTAATGCGCCGTGCGCTCACATTTCCGTTTTTCTCACAACAAAACAGGAGCATGCGCGTTATCAAAGCGACTCATCTCTTAGGAATCCAGCGAGTCAAATAAAAGAGGAAAGGGAAGCTCTGCGCATAATTTCTTCACTTTCATCGGTTTGCCTCATTATGCGCCTTATTGTGTCTCTTTTTAGCCTGGATTGTCAACCTCCCTGATTATTATTCGTGCGCGTGCTCTGCACCTCACACTCATTGGTTGCTTATCATTGATTGTTGATTATAAATATTGTTAGCCTGCCTTGTTCTAGGTGGACGGTTTAATTACCCAAGCTTGAGGATAAAGAACTCGTGCGCTGGTGTGTCGTTTCGTAATAAGTGGGTTGCGCGCAGGCGATATTTTTACGCAACATCAGTTTCAATACACAGCAAGACAACAACAAGCCACTCCTTACGAGAAGTACTGCCACTGGTACCATTACGGCTGACCAGCTTCAAAGCTAAGGACGTTGCGGAAGGAGTACGAGAAGGAAGACGAATTCACGAAAGCCGACTTCGAAGATCAAACAAACTAGACATTCCTAAGCAACTTATTACGGACTCCCGCATAGAGATCATAAACAACTTATGTTGCCACCAAATCCGGCCGAGGCGGAGGAGATCGTTCACGAGATCTTAGAAGCGCAAAACGCAGTCGAGGAATTAGTCCTCGAAGAAGAGGTATAACGTATGGATACAGGCGCTGCAATAACAGGAGATCAACCCGAGTTCATGAGAGATGAAGAGCTTGAAGAGAACTCGGAGCGCGATAATGAAGCGCTCAAAGGGAACCAAAACGGCGCAGGAGGCGAAAATTAAAAGGGAGCGCAGCATAGAAAGTGACGCTGAAAACGAGTAAAACGCAGACGACGAAGATGAAAGGGAGCGCAGCCCAGAAAATAATGATGAATACGAATGAAACGCAGGAGGCGAAGATGACGAGGAGCAGGATGCAGGAAAAAATGCAGTAGAGTAAGAACAAGTACTCCAACAAAATGACGAACAAGATGAACGCACAGACGACGCAGCTCCCAAGCATCGAATACGCTTAATCGAAGGGCACATACGAAGTATGGAACAAGCTATTTTGAACTTCGACGTTCAAATAGGCAAGTGCGGGAGGAACCAACGTGCCCTTCTCGACGACGTCAACGCGGAAGAATAGCGCGCGAGCGGGAAAGTTTTATGAAATGTGCTTTCTGCGCCGTCACTGGAGAAGATCATTCTGATTCATGCACTGAAGTGGCCACCGCGAGAAATCGACGATACTCTGTAGTAGCACATGATTGGTGTGAAAGGTGTTTGAAAAGATAAGATGTCGCGGTTCGTACTAGCCTCTTATGTGCCGTGCACTCACGTTCCCGATGCGCTTCTCACAAAAATCTTTTGGGAATTCAACGAGTCAAATAAAAGGAAATCGAAGAGACCCTGTAGTAGCACATGATCTGTATAGAAAAGGGGTTCAGTGGAACAAGTTTATTCTTCACGCTGGAACAGTTGCATAAAGCAATAACAAATCTTCCCCTCAGCTTAAATACGGCTCATGGCGTGTTATAACATTACAACGACTCAAGAACTNCGGTAGGCGGAAATGCCATGCATTCAAAACATTCGTCATTAGCATAAACATGCATTATCGATCGACACTGTCGACCAGAGAAGAAAGGTTGTGAAAGTTCACGACCTACCTGTCGTGAACTTCCACAACACTGCGCGGGGCATCAAATAAGAGACTAAGTGAAGTAAGAAACAAGCAAGTCTGACAAAGGATATGAAATAAGACTAATATAAAGACGTAAAGTAAAACAAAAGGATGAATCGAAAATACAATCGAATAGAATTGATCACCGTGAAGACCATACACTGCTAAGCAAAGGGCGATTGACGGCGACAAGTCGGCTCCCTTATTGGCAGGCGATGCGCATCCACGGTGTCAACGACGAGCCCAAACGACGATGCGATGAGATGGTACGATACGACGATGGCGAAAGCGTGCGGCATCAGACCGCGAGACGAGAGCAAAGAGTGGCGTTAGACCGCTGGACGAAATTTACGGAATGCGAACCGTACAAGACATGCGGCATCAGACCGCAAGGCGAGAATACAGGCAGACGACCATGACGAGTGGAGGCGGCATTAGGCCGCAAGACGACACGAAGAGAAAAAAGAAGAGGGGGGAGGGGGTGTGCGCCGGCTGCTTTTACACCACCAGCGCACAAATAGAATGGCGAAGGCATAATGCGAGCTATGGTAGAGAGCGTGCTCTGATTGCGATCCGCTCTCCGCCCTCAAATTTTTCTCCTCTTGAATGGAGAGGAGGACTGCGACGATCTACTGGGGCATAGCAGCGCATTGTGGTCTCTGCCGCAATACGTACACTGTACTCCACAATCGCCAGGGTGTCTGGGTTGGAGACAACGATTACACAGCTGCAGATTTGTCGCTTGGACAGCTCTAGATACTGGATCGGGGAAACGACAACACCTTCCTGTTGGATGATTATCCTTGTTATCATCAATGCTGCAAAAGAGGCAGCTTGATTTTGGTTTTGTTCGGTCCATGAGTTGATCGAGTTTCTGGTTGAAGATGTCCGCCTGGCGAGTCAGGGTTTCTGCGATTGCATCCAGCTTGGCGTTGATGGACATAGCGAATACATTGAGTTGGTCTTTCAGTTCCTTAACGGCTTCGGTTAATGGCTCGACATGCAGGGCGACGTCGACTATGTCCATGGCTATTCCGAGGTGCAGGATAGGGAATACTGTTGTGTGTTGGAGACGGATCTTTATAAGCACTGCAAATAACGCTGTCGATGTTTTCTGATGGAAAGTGAAAACATGCTGTTTCTTAGCATCTCCTGCAGTACTGCCATCGGACAGCTTCGAGTGAGTGGGGGTAGCTGCTAGGGAAATACTACGAAAGGAAATCACAAAGGTAATGTCTCAGTGAATAGGTGGTATTAATGAGTAAGATTCTTATCGGCAATGCTGTGAAACACACGGAACACACGGCTGACAGTTTCTACGGCAAAGGATAACATTTTGGAGGCAACGGAAATAGCAATTTTTGTTAGTGCGATCACGAATCGAGACGCTATTTGCACTGTTGTTGTGAGGATCCAAGGCCCAGTGAGGTAAGTCAAGGCTCCTATGATTGTAAACGAGCCGATCACTGCTATTGCTGCCATCCAATGGTGCTTGATGGCCAGTAGGAGTGGATGGAGGTCTGGAAACTTCCAGTCGTGTAACCAGTCAGTTTTACCCTTCCAAGGGTTTCTGTGTGAATCAAATATCTGCTCATCACTGTATGAGCAGGTATTCGAGAGTACCTTGTAAGGGTATTTCCACTGTACGACCGTTACAGTGCGAGTGACAGTGTTCGTTGATCACGGCTTGCGAGAAATCGAGACGGACCGTAGTTGTTTTGTTGGACGGGCTGCATTCGATAGAGAAGACGGTGGTGCTACACTGTATTATCAGCCATGAATGGATGTCTGTTTGACAGGAGACATTGATACGAGCCCCCTCTTGACAGCTGTAACAACCTGTCACTGTCGTGAATGAAACCTTGCAATCTTGCTTGATAAAAAGGGCCGCACTTTCACGAATAAAGGCCGACTCTACTGCGACAGTTACCTCTTCTTTCTTCGAGATTGTCACTATTTCACGATTTTTGGCAACAACTTTGAGAAACGGCGTTAAGATAGGGAGAACATTAGCCTTGTTTGCTCTCAACATACTCAGTGAATCGCTAGGACAATTGCATCGTACAGGTGATACTTCAACGTCACAGTTGCATAGAAGTTTGTTCTTACACTGAGCGAAGCTCGAAGTTGCAGCTGTGGAAGTAGGACACTCAACCGGGATGTTATTATTTTCGGGTACGATGAATGTTTCATTGTTGGCGATCGCAAATCTTCTGGATAGTAGCGGATCTGTTGATGGGGTAAGGGATATAACTGTGAAGGACGTTCCATCTACGTCTTGTTCGACATATGGCCTCAGTGTAAGCGTTCTCTGTGTGGTTTTGTTCAGCAATGAGAGTCGGATATTCAGTCGTACAACAGGCTTCCATGCCATACATCTGACGATTTCATACACTTGTTGACTTTTCGGAACGTTTACAATGCGGTAAAATGAGCAAGACGGGAGAGGAAGTGGACAGCCTCAAATGAAGCCTCCACAGGAGTATTCACAGCCTGAATATCCAGGGTATTGCGAGGCGTCAATCAGCTCATCTATTTGACTTTCAGGCGTGATTTGGGAACAAGTATCGTTGTAACAAGAACCAAACAGAGCACATCTGGTTACGCTGTAGGTTTTGGGCTGTGTATCTCTTGTGAAATACAAGGTGTTTCGAGAACAAGTCATTTCCACCGCCAGCCTTTCTACGCGAATGGTTCCCACTGTTTTGTTGGCGTGAAGGATATTTATGCACACCACATGTGTAAGCTCGTTAAAAAGAATCTCCCGATAAAAGTGGAACGAACAGTTACTTGGGGAGCTGCATACCATGTCGGCATTGTACCGAGCGTAACCGTGTTGACATGATCTCACTGTGACGACTACGGCAATTACGATAGCAGTTATCAACGCTTTAGGGGTGAGCTGTGTAGGGGTAAACGTGTTTAATGATATGTGCTCGGTTCCGACAGTTGGTGATGTGCTGCTAGCACACTGCTTAAGGTTCGTTGGAATGGTATTGGAATTGTTCACCATAGACGCTTCTCGGTGGTCCCTTTTCCTCCTCAAAAATTTAGCAATAAACAGAAAAAGGAGAATCGCGATGTATATTACAAGCGCAATTGAAATGAAAGCGCCTATTGGCCAACAGTGTGGGTTTCCGATTAGTCGTTTAGACAATAGTGACTGTGAAACTTCACAAACATCTGGAAGAGTGCACGAGGCCTCAACCTGTTTGGACGTCGAGTTTGAGGTGTATCTTATGGCTATAGGGATTTTGACGCCGTACTGGGCGTGAGGATCATCAGAATATTTCATCTCTTTCGTATAATCTTTGAAATTAGTAATCAGCGCTTTCAGCGTTATGACGCTGTGTAATATGGGCTTCCCATAGATGATCGATTCCATCAATGCAACCTTTGATGTAGACCTCTGCGGGTCATGAAATACGCGAATGCCCTATTCACTGGTTTATGAACCAGATTTTCAAGTCGAAGATGTTCTGAATCACTGGTTTATGAACCAGATTTTCAACTCGAAGATGTTCTGACTCACTGGTTTATGAATCAGATTTTCAAGTCGAAGATGTTCTGACTCACTGGTTTATGAACCAGATTTTCAAGTCGAATATGTTCTGACTCACTGGTTTATGAACCAGATTTTCTCACTTTTCTACACGCGTTTGGCCGATGCACCAAACTGTATAGAAAAGGGGTTCAGTGGAACAAGTTTATTCTTCACGCTGGAACAGTTGCATAAAGCAATAACAAATCTTCCCCTCAGCTTAAATACGGCTCATGGCGTGTTATAACATTACAACGACTCAAGAACTACGGTAGGCGGAAATGCCATGCATTCAAAACATTCGTCATTAGCATAAACATGCATTATCGATCCACTGTCGACCAGAGAAGAAAGGTTGTGAAAGTTCACGACCTACCTGTCGTGAACTTCCACAACATGATCGGTGTGAAAGGTGTTTGAAAGGCGCTCAAGATGAGACATCCAGCAAGTTCTAAACCAAATGTTATCATTGTCGCAGGCAAGGAAGCGCAGGGGTGTGGGAGGCGTTGCGCATCAATTCTCTACTTTCATCGGTTTTGCCTCATTATGCGATTGGACCTTTTTTTAGTTTGGATTGGTAATCTCTCTGATCATGACTCGTGCGCGCGCTCTGCGCCTCACACTGAGTGGTTGTTTATTATTATAGCAGATAGAACTGCTACGGAATTTGTCCTTGTATTGTCTCGTAGAAGAGGAAATGCTTTGACGGCTCCATCCATTCCCATAATTGATCATACACTAATTTGTCCGGTGCTTCGAATAGATCATACTATGCTCCGTATATGAACCCCTGTAGATGATTCTATGCGGCTTGGTTTACTAACATTATCTTTCTATTGTATATATGTTACAAAAATGGTTATTAAAGTTTAATTACCCAAGTTTGAAGTACCGTGAACCACATGATCGCATATGGTGCATCGGCACTAAGCCACGTATCGATACACATCTCGCAATACAAAGAAGCTCTACGAAGCACAATCGTAGACCACGTGGGTCATCACAGCACACACCTCTTCGCTTGTTGCACGCTCTCTACTTTCGCTTGCTCTGCAACTACGACTTTCAAATCACTTTGGGTCAACAGTACCGCTCATACTATCTGTCATCCGCATAGGCGACACTTCTAAGCGCAGCGATGACGTCTTCACTGTCTTCTCGTCAGGGAATCTGACCGAAGGCAGTTCTCGTCTGCCTGTGGTTTTTCAGGAGTTCGATGATGTTCTAAAAATAGAATCGAACTGCCAGCAGCCGAAGCCCAACGATAGAAGACAGTAAAGTTCTTCAACAGAAAATTCGTAAAGCAAAAACGATGATTTAGTCTGAAATGAGTAACACCAACTGTACCCTAAAGAAGACCGCCGACGACCTCAGTTCTGACATACCCAGACTAGACGAAATCTTTCAGGAGGTGCAATCAAATTCGGGAGCGGCACAGGAACTTCTTCAAAAAGCTCGCACAGCCATCACCACTCAAACGTCCTCTACGAGGAACTACAAGAAGCGGAAGAGTACGTATCAAAGCTTCAAAACATGAAGCTGGCCAAAATCAAACATGCGCCCATCTCTATCCCGAAGTTCTGTGGAAAAATATGAGAATGGGAAACATTCTGGGGAGCTTTCAAAAAAGAGAGTATCAAACTATTTCAAATCTCTCGTCGAACTTACCCTCTGGTGTTTGTCCATCCAAAGAAAAAGTACGGAAACACTCAATCTCTAATCGATCATCTTCTACGAAACGCTCAAATGCTACACGCTCGGAGTGATCGACTCGAGGACCAGCAAAAGCTCTACGAACAACTTTTCTCGTTGACAAGTCAGCTACATCTGAAAGGCGAACACATCGATAACATTATAGTTTCTTCCGAAAGCTCTTTTTGGGAAAATTCTCTGAATTAATTCAGAAACATATATTACGCCAAAAGCAGCAACTGCCTGCGGAAACTTGGGAAGCACGATCGTTCTTGGCGACCGCGGAAGACTAGATTGAAACCGACAGGAGTATTACAAAGCAAGTCGAAAAGCATTACAGCAACATCAACGAGTATGCCAACCCGCACTTCAAGAAAGGCTACAGGCCGAACTCTTTAATCGAAGGGCAGTCGAAAGGAGAGTTAGTCTTATGTTTGTACTGTAACAAGAGTGGCCACTCGGCGAAAAATTGGGGCGCGTTCCCATCAAAAGCAGAACGTTTGGAGATCGTGAAGGAAAACAAACTTCGTCACAATTGCGGAAGTAAAGACCATGTCACCCACAATGCACCAAAGGAAACTGCAATATTTGCAGCAAACATGGGCACCACACATCCATCTGTGTGAAAGCTGTCAACTTGGAAAATCCGCAACAGAGCTCCGCCAAGAACCCGATGAACGCTCCCTCACTCAAGCCTCAGTCGACAACAAAGAAAATCCCGCAAGCAAGATTAAACCTTGTTACTTCCATCAACAATGATAAAGAAACTACTTCAACAGCTCTAAATTTCACCACCATAAAGCAGAGCATCGGCACAAAGCAGCGCTGCCGTCGAATGGAATCAGCGCCTGCACTGGCACCTACTCTTTGTCTGCTCGTTCTACCTGATTTGCTTCGTGTCTTTTGTACAACTGATGAAGTGACACCTTGAAAAATCTGGAATTTAAGGCCCTAAAACAAAAAGAAGAACTTCATCGTATCGCAAATCCTAGTGGAATGTTTTTTCACTTGTAAGAATGCTTTTGTAGGGACCCGAGTGCGAGTTTAAAGATATTGTAGCGAACGACTTGCCAAGCTCACCCTATCCACTGTGTCTAGGGGCGCGCTGTTTCGGGGGAAGGTTCTTCTCAGTGGATGAATTCGATACTTACCGTAAAACTATTGCGAAAACCATTGCTGTGATGGTCCGAAACTCAAATGACCAAGCATTAAACTTTGTTATCAAAGAAAACATGCCTTGCAAGAGCATCGGCATGGTTTCGACCAACTCCACCACATCGCCGTCTCAATTCACCGAGGTAGGAACCACCGTCGTTCTAAAATAATTTCAAATCCGTTAATGGAAAACAGAAGAAGAGGGCTTGTACCTTCACATCTTCGTTACTGATTGCTTCTATGTCTACGATAGTTGCTCCAATGACGACCTGCATTACAAATGATTTTATTTTCACTAGGTACAAAATCACTCAAACAAAGACTAGTACAATTATACAATTTTTGGCCGTTTTTTCGTCTCCGAATCTTGCTCTCTCCTCTCCGTTGATGCTCTGGCTTTTGATCGCCAAGGTGATTTCGATTCCGCTAGGAGTCTCGCCAAACGTCCAGCAATTCGAGCATTGTTCTCTAGCAGGCCGATATCTGACAATGAAAAATGGTTCAATTCTAGCACACTCTGATGTATTACGTTACTAACTTATTCTCATTGATTCACCAGCAGTCAGCTGGTTCACTCTTGATAGTAGAAATGGAGTGACATCCTTGGAAATGATGTTCTTAGACCTGAAAAGCTCTTGTAATTTCTCATTTCATGTTTGCTTACGAACGGTTGTCATCCTTTAGAGACGCCTTGAGCAAAGGCACTAAACCTTAAGGTAGTAATGCACAACGCAGAGCATTTCTAAGTGACGATTCATCCATCTCCTTAATTTTAGTAAGGAATCTAGATCATGTTCTTGCCAAGAAACTCATTCAGCAACAGAAGAACAGCATGGAATTTCGATTTTTTTTAGCTTCTTCGAGGCCAGTTCACAGAGAAAGTTGATTCACAGAGGAAGTTGAAAGGAAAGAACAAGGAGTTGTTAGGCATTATCAATGGAAATGCAAATGCCAAGAACTCTAGAATTGCGCTTCTCAAGAAGGTCATGCGAATCTGAGATGAATTGGACCGCAGAGGTTACCGGCTGAATGTCTGGGATCCCCGAACCAACACTGACGTTGAAGGGACATCAGAATAGAGCTGTTTTGGAGACGGTCCGGACTCGCTTTTGGAGACGGAGAGGGATACACTCGGTGACCGCTTCGGTTCAAAACCGCTATGCTACAAAGACCATCTCTGAATCAGCTTTGAACGAAAAGAATTTGTATTACTCGATTGAGGAGTACTCCGGGGACTACACACCGGGAAGACAGGGATACTATAGTGACTATCTACCAAACACATCGAACCAGTTTCCGAGTTGCACCTACTAATCGTTAAAGTGATATTCTTCCGCAAAGGCTTAATTCGAATCAATGGAAAATTCATTTGGCACTACATCAACTCTGAATTTGTAATATTATAGTCGTACTTGGCTTCTTCCAGTGCTGTCTGAACAGCGTTCTCGATAGTCTTTCCATCTCCTTGGAGTGTATCCGGAATAGGACATGCAAGAACAGTTCCAGCTTCCAATCCCAATGTTTCCGACATTTCTTAAAATTGTACGAAAAAGCAATGGTTACACTAATCAGTTCAGAAAGTTAATGGATACCCATATTTCTGACGATGTCGGCAAGATTTTCGGTACAGAATTGGCCTTTGGCTTCCGTTTCTTGAGTGAAAAAGCCAGGAAACACATTACGTTTACCAAAGACTATGCAGTTCACCGAGTGTGTTTCCTTTAAAGATGGTTGGCTCGAATGTCCAGCAAAATTGGGAAGTGAAAAACAAGCTTTCTACCAGAAATTCAACTGTTTTGGGAATGTCCAATATGCTCTTCACTCCAGCACAAACCACAGTCACAGGTGTGCGCATTAATTCGATGAGATCAGCTGAGATGTCCAGCGCTGAAAATATTTGGCTGTTTTCCAACACAAGTTCATTATTTTCTTCCAAGTCTAAAACGTAATTTTGTACGAACTTTCGTCAACTCCTCGATGAACACCACCAATACCGCCAGTGGCGAATACCCGAATCCCAACCATGTGGGCGAGATACATTGTTGCGGCGACCGTTGTCCCTCCAATCAGACCCTGAAATTCTCAGAAATGAGGCAATCAACTTAGCCTAATGTGAAAAAAACTGAAAATTTGTTGTCATCAGTTTTCGTATACGATCTACAAGCCAGTATGGACAATCTTACCTTGTTGAGAGCGTAAGGGATGTCTCTCCGAGACACTTTCACGGCCTCCCTCGATTCGGCGATCCTGGTTAAATGTTCGTTTGATAGGCCAACATGAATTTTTCCATCCAGAAGAGCAATAGTTGCTGGTTCACACCCTTCACTTCGTACGACATCCTCCAACAACTTAGCTGTTCTGAAATGTTTCTCAAGCGTTTGGAACCATGAAATGGAGTTGTTATTGATGATTTACCGTTTGAGTCCTACACAAAAATGACTTGAATGATTAGTGGCAGTTGACCCTTTGCGTAAAGGAAGCGACTGCCCTATGAACTCTGTCAGTTTGCGTGAAATTCAGAGTGGCAATGTTCCTAGCCTTTTTTTACTGCTCGATCCTCATCACAATTTTGGTAGAACGATGAAAACTTGGAGTGGATGGCGGTACTTGTCAAAGTAATTCTGTACATATACATCTCGCAAACTTCTTACTCTATCATAACCTGGCCGAACTTGATCCACACGTCTCTTATCTTCGCCGATCTCAAAAACCAACCACATCCTCATAATTTCAAATTTGTCCGCGTTGCTGGTTCTATGCTTCCGTTGAATTATCTACCTCCAGACTATCTCTCCCGCTCCTTCCTTTGTCTTAGATGGTGACTCACGGTCATGTGATTTTATGCCTGTATCTAAGTAACTTTATTAAATCGCAGACGGAGAATTAGCTACATAGCTAATCTTGAATAGCTGATGTATGTCATTTGGATGATAAACAAAGTGATCCAGTTGTCAGAGCCGATCTTTGGATTATCCCTGATGATACCTGCATCTTCCTGACAGTCAGCTCGTTACAATAAATAGCTTAACAACACCATAAACGGAAGTATGAGGGACCATGGTCAACAACGTTGTAAATTGGAAACATCGAATCGAAGTACTTTTTCACAAACTCACTCTAGATTGTTGGGATACGGTAGGCCATGAGTGATTACAGTACTTTCGAGGGCGACGATGCCTTTTTTCGAAGCTAAGGCTGAACGTACAGCAGAGGAGACAACTATCGGGGACGGAAGAGTTTGTAGCCGCCTGCATAGTACAATGGAAAGACGACTGAGACTCATTCACTTGCCTACTGCTGAAATTTCATTCAATCAATAGGGTCCACGAACAGAATAAATCAATAGCCAGTCAATGTCAATGGGAGCTGATCGCATACGCTTGAAAACACTTGAACGATGGAATAGAAGCGTTCAAAAGAAAATCATGATTGATTGAAATATAGCGAAAGCAGTGGGGATGGTGTAGTGGCTAGGGGTGCACACTACGACGTGGAATTAATTAGAATTCAGGATCGATTCTCGACCATTTCGCTTTAGCACTCATCCCTCCGAGATCACTAAATTGGTACTAAGCTCCGTTGGGACGATGAAAGTGTTGATATCTGTACATCCCACAAGGCATTTCGTATTCAGCTACATACCGCAACAATCCTGAATGGACGCAGAGTACGGACCGAATCCCAGAAAGGAGGTTTGATTATTTTCAAAAACTCCATCTTATTTCCTTCCATCAGATTCAGAGAAATATTAATCAGGGAAAGAGAATGATAAATATTTAGGGATTGATAACCAGAAAAAAAATCTGGAAATCTTTACTAATGAACGACATTAAATAACAAACAATCAGGAATAAATAATAAACAATCAGGAATACTAATTATCTTTAGTGCTGATACTCTATGGTAAACAAGATTGTCAATGTGCAGGGCGAATCTTTCTTATATGTACACACTTCATACTGATCTTTGGTTAGGAATATTGAGAAAACCAAGGAACAACTGAAAAAAA
>UZAF01017794.1:0-41453 GCA_900617895.1 Haemonchus placei
GAGAGGATTCTTGAGATGGTCAATATAGAGTGCAAAAAATTCCTCAAGCATTTAGGATACGCTTCATAAGAAACCACAAAGAGCGCATGCATCAAGGATGCAAATCCCCATAATTATAACTATGAGCCCATGGCCTTCCGACTGCGCTACCGCGATCAAACGCTGAGCAGAGAAACTGCTCGGTTCGTTTATCTGACCGACACAGCGGTGTAGTAAAGAGATAAAACAAATCCACAACTTTGACCCCATAATTGTTTCGTATATTCAAAACGCCGACTGAGATCAGCGTTCGAAAACCATTACGGCGGTATACATCTCATCTTGAATAGTCACTGCGTGACTCAGAAAAACTGCAAACTTGGTGCTACTGTTTTGTGAAATATTTTTTTCCCCGGATCACTACTGTAAAAATTTGAGAATCAGAGAGGTATCCTCAGTTCTTGGGTTCTGGTACTCAAATTAAGTAAGTCGACTTTAGCATTCTTCATTCGTACTCCGCCCAAACCAAATTGGTTTGATATATATGATACAGGAGAAAGCCTGCCAAAACGAATTCTAGCAAATCTTTCAGAAGATCCTTCCACACGCGGTGAACCACCAGTTGCTGGGGAACTCCTACTTGCAGAGGAGAACAAAGGCATGACCATTAGATAAATTTACGTTGCTTACAAGGTACTCATGTAACCCAAACACTTAAACTGCTCTGGCCGTAATTTCACAGCGAATATGAACGGGCTACGATCCGAGCAACACAGAAAACCACGTTCATCTTGTCTCCTTGCATTCCGAGAGCCTTGTTCATGTAAACGAGTTTTATGAGTCTGTTTTCCGAGAAATACCAGAACCAATAGCTTCGACAAACTTCCTTCAATCATTATCTCAGCTCTCGCTTAAGCTGCCTAACATTCACTTGATCAGGGTGTTCTTGAAGTAAACCGGCAGTATTGTGTGGATAGGTAAGGTCTAGACATTCCTCCACTCAAGGCATTGGATTTGATTAGCAGTCTTAGTGACAGAATTTTATTCAGCCATCCTTAACCTGTAGAGGGAATGCCATGAGAAAGATGGCTATATGCGGGACTTCTTATCGCTCTCTTGTATCATGAGCTACGATCAGAAATGCTATGCGTCAGTCAAAATAAGGTTCAAAGGGCTGACGAAAACCTCAAGTTTGTTTTGCCACCCGCTTCTTGATAGAAACTAATTGGTGAGGGCAACTGTCAAACGAGGTTAGGCCTGAAGCTAAATTGAACAAAGAGCAAAAAGAAAATGACGATGGAGTACTGTTCTGATAAGATGGTGACTAATCAACGAAATAAAACTTTCCAAGTACTCAATCGAAGGTACTTTTGGGCAGTGTAAGTACTACTAGCATCTATGGAACCAGATGATGGCAATTCTTAAAAGCCGGTTAGGTTCATTCTATCTCACTGGCAAGCGATTTCTCAAACTTGAAAAAGAATCTTCTCGGTACCTGATACTGAACACTGCCAAGGTGCTTTAGTGGCTGAAAGACGATTGAGGCGGCGGTATCAGTTTCAACGACGATACGTGGTTCGCTTACGACGTACTCGCCTTGAGTTAAGGTGGAGAACACGCTCCATGCAGTTTTGTAGAGACTGGCGTCGTCCCATTTCATCATTCGTGGTTTGCTCACCTAAATATGGGGATTTGCTAAAAATGCCGGGATATTTCTTGAAAAATATGACAGTTGATTTCAATTGATTGGAATGAAGCAGTTCAATGGGAATCGAGAGAACAAGACATAATTAGGAAACACCAGAATTTTAAAGAAGACACTGTTGGTTAGATTACTCGTGCTTAACAAGGACATAGGAAGAACGGCAACTTTGGAGGAAGTAGTCCCTTCTCCTGCCGAAAATAAATCAACTAAATAAGTGGGCATACGGACACCTCAGCCATCAATAATTCATGAAAGGTACCATTATATTTATATTTATGTTCGCAATTCACTGTATGAACATGTACATATAATATGCTCATCACTGTATACTTTTTACTTTGTGACCTTTTGAGTATCTCACATGACTCACATGAAGTGGAGGTAGGGGGGAGAGAGAGGAATAGAGGATAGAAAGAGATGAGTGATACTATCTCTCCACTAATCATCAACCAGCCAACTAGCATTGAAGAAATTCATGCTGCGACATTCAATATTATTGGAGAATCAACAGTTCTCAATTGTAGCCGGAACCATGAAATGCACTCACTCTAACAATACGCAGAGATTTCTCAGGGTATTTAGCAGCTAAAATACCCCTACACTCGCACTTCTTGAGAAAAAAACGGCCTAGCGTTTGCTGAACTCTTTTTCCGTATATAATCTCCAAATCATGGGCGGAGGTTGTATAGTGGCAAGTAGCGCACTATGTCACACGCACGGTCAGGAGTTCGAATCCCAGATCGATGTCCGCTTAGGCCAACCAAGCCCTCCATCCTTCCGGGGTCGGTTAATTGGCAACAGACTCGTCCGGCAGGATAAAAGCACTGACTTGTACATTAGGCTGGCCACCGCAATTCATTCTATAGGCCTCATACGCTGACTACGCTACTACGATTCTGAATGAAGGTCGAGTGCGGGGGCGTATCCCTCAGACGGGATTGATTAACGCCAAAAGACATTAACCTTTTTAGCCTAATCTCCAAATCGAAGTTCTCCGTCTAATGCGTCCAGTGAGTAGATGATATCCCTTGAAGTCTGAGCCGCATTATACTCACCATACACTTTTCAGTTCATCGAGATTTTCAGCTTAAGCAGCAGGAAACTATGACTACGATTTGATATCGGCAGTCGAGCTGGAAGCAAGCGGCGAAATAATCACAAGACTGATTTCTTACAATTATGCCATTAACTGCAAGATTGATGACCAAACTGAGGAAGGAGGGGAATATTCTGGGCAGAAGCGAGCGCGAATATCTTGAGCCTGATTGTACGCGAATAAGGGCTGACCGAAACCCGACTCTCAAACGGCCTTGAGGTCTGTTGAACAAAACCAAAAATGACTTCAAGTAATAAAAACAAAAAGAGAATAATCATCCGATACTGATACAGTCTCTTGTGCCTTTCTAAGTCGATTGGGTTCCGTTCCAAGTCATCAGAAAGTCATGTGAAGTTGTAATATTTCTAGCTTTACTCTAACGCGGAATGGTGAAGCTCAAAATAGGAATGGAGATTGCTCAGCTGCTCCACAGTACACTCAGCCTGTGTGCTGAAGAACTTCGTGATTTGGATCAATTTCGTCATCCTCTGAAAAAATTGTGGATGTGTTTAGTACGGCTAATAGTAGAGGATTTTCCGATATGGAAATCTATGGTCACCGATACATAGGAGAGGTTGTATCCGAAATTTGTGGTCGCAAGATTCTTTTCAAACTCTAGCAAGTCTTTCCTCATTTATTCTAGCCTATTTCTATACGTCATTTTGAATGGGTCACCAGATTTCATCTACGTACGTGACAAAAAGTTAGAAAGGTCTTTACAGTTTTTGCAGAAGAGGACTTCAGAGTGAAATTGCATTGCGCTAACTGTACCTCTCCAAAAATGTATAAATTCATGGACTCCATGCTCAATCTCTTCTATTCCCTTTCTTGACACGATCGAATGTGGAACAAAACGAAAGTCAATTGTTGCACACCTCAGAATTAGTAGTAATTGTGACGTTGTAGGTTGATCCTGGATGGAGATTCCGGAGAACGAACTCAGGCGTCTTGCCAGCTTCACCCACACCCATGTTCATGATCTCCTTCTCAACTTTATCAGGAGAGTGCAGAGTTTTTGCTCGAATCTAAAAATTGAAGAGTCAAAGTATTTTCTAAAATGAATTATGTGAAGAAAGGGTAAGATTTCAAAAGGTCATTCCGATTGAAAAGCTTTGCACTTCGTGATTGCTGGTAAGCCAAACCTGGTGAGTACTCCAACTGAAGAATGCTGCAACAGGTTTCTGGCCTATAACTCATTGACAACGATGTAAAGGCTTTCTTGTGTAATTCGGTAATTCACAAAGTATAAACGCAGTTTGACAATGAGCAGGAATGTATGGCGGACGCCCGAAGGAATAGCGAGTTCAGCTTTGCACCTCAAGATATCTTATTATTGGTCACGGCAGAGGTGGTGTCGTGGCAAGTGGCGCATTATCTACACGTATGATTCGGGAGACGGATCGCGGATCAATATCTACCTAGGCTAACCGAACATTCTACTTCTTCGAACTCGGCAAATTATCATTGGTCAATGATTTATATACATGAAGATAAGAAGGGCTGTGTATATAAAGTAGTTGTAGTGTTATCATCAACCAGCAACGCTGTGTATCATTCACCGCTTAGTTGTACAAACGTTGCGGCTTAGTTGTTGTTTCGATGACTTTTGCTGATTACAGGAGGCGGCGGCGCAGCGGTACAAAAGCTGGTGTGAGCAAAGCTGGAGAGGAGAGAAAAGACCAGACCCCTCGAAGCCTTTCGAGCTGTACCACGACCTCCACCACCCTCGGCTCTCATCTTCCACAATTAAGTGCTATATTGATTCTCCTATTCTGTGTAGTATGTTATAATGGATAAACCTTTATGCACTTCTGTGGCTTGTTCCCAAACACAAACTGGTAGCAGCGATTCAATGCCGCTGGCGGAGGTTACCCTTTTCATTTATTTGTCATCATTTTTCTCACTCCCATATCTTTGAACTGGTCCTTTTGGACATCTTCTGGACACAGCTGATGGCCACAGGTATGGCTCGGTGATGGAGGCTTTCCTTGTTTCTTCTCTGCTCTTGCTCCTGTTAGCTTGTTAGTGAAAGAGGCTGCCCAGTTTTTTCAAAAATATTTTTTCTTTCCTTTTCTCTGCTCAACACTCGGTAGCCTTAGTATTTTGCAACACCTTTTGTTCCTTTCTTATGTTTGTCTAGAGACTGTACATCGTTTTTTATTTCTTTCACACTTTGTTATGGTCAGCATTCGGAGCATCTTTCGTTACTTCTATTTCCTGCTTCTTGCGGACGGTCACAACACCCACTTCTTTTGCGACTCATTTTTTCTGTTCCGGCCGTTCAGACGGATGCTTCCAAAACGTGGAATTCCCTAATTACAACAACTTTTTCCCTTCTACTAAACGCGACCAGAGGACCTACTGGTCATCTGTCTGATGCATACTTTTGAGATTGGGGTGGCCTCATTGCGAACGAATCCCCGGGCATTTTACCTGCGGGCAGACTAATTGCCCTTCCGGTTGCTATACTATCACCGTGGCCTATGAAATAAATGTGCACTCAAAAGGACCGCTCACAAAAAGGACTATTAAGCTCACAGCTGACGTCACATCAAGTAGAGTACTCGGCCGTTCTCAGATGGCAAATAATGGTCCACAGAAAGTAGTAACAGCTGATAAAGCTGATGAGGGTGTTTGAGAGGTTCCGTAGATTGGTACTCGCAGGTTGAGAGTTGTATAGTGATTGGCGGAGTTCCCCAACCAGGTCGCCGCAATGGCAACAGAGCACCACCATTTCGACCTGAAAGAAGGGCAGTTCTGCAAACTGCATAAGCTGTCGCCGGATCTGCCTACTCTCGCACAGTATGGAGATCTTTGAACAAATTTTACATGACCAAATAGTGTGACAACTGCAGCAATTACGACGCAATACATGCCGCTCGGGCGGAGGTGGTGTAGTGGCAAGTGGCGCACTATATCACACGCACGGTCAGGGGTTCGAATCCCGGATCGATGTCCGCCTAGGCCAACCAAGCCTTCCATCCCTCCGGGGTCGGTGAATGGTACCAGACTCGTCTGGGAGGATAAAAGCACTGACTTGTACATCGGCTGGCCACCGCAAGTCATTGTATAGGCCACATACGCACTAATTACGCCACTACGATTCTGAATGGAAGTCGAGTGCGGGGGCGCATCCCTCAGACGGGATTGATTATGCCAAAAAACTTTATCCTTTATCCTTTTACATGCCGCTCGTCTCTTCCTAGAAAGCATCTTGAGAAGTGGATAAGTTCTTGATCGTATACCGCGTATCGTTTATGGTATGCCTTGCAACCCGATTGACGTTCCTGAAGAACTAATTGAGTAGGTGCGCATACTCTACTAGATCGTTGTTGTCATGAATGCCATCATACGAGATATCCAGAACTCAGCCCCGTGAACGCTTCTTTATGCTGACGACGTAATGCTGGCTTGCGAAAAAAAAAGAAGATACTTGAGCAACAGGCCCGAAAGTCTGGCAATTTTCGGGCTCCGGATGAACGTCAAAATGTCAAAACCTGAGTACGTGATTACAGGAACGCGAGAACATGGAGCCAAACGAACAGGGCACAGACAAGCTCAAAGGCTCTGAGCCTCAATGTACATCTATCTTCAAGTACCTTTGATCGGCAATCCCGCCTGACGGAAGTATAGTTTCCAAAGTTAATTCACATGTGAGTTAGGCCTGGTCTTAATGGCTCTCGATGACTGGTGTTTTCAAACCACCTACTAAAGCGCCTAAAAATCATATTGAGTTAATGAAAACGAAAGTGTTGCTGTGGAAGGTTGAAGTCACGCATTTGGGCAGTATTCGTAACGATGCAGTGAGGAAGCGCTTCGGGTTAGCACCTGTTGCTGTTGAAATCCTTGGTACGATCATGTCTCACGCGCGATCAAAAACAGTGTTTGTAAGGTTGGTCTCAACATCGGCGTGTCCAGTAAACGGCCGTGATTACGACTAAAGCCGCGCTTCCGTGACAGCTTGGATGAAGGCTTAAAATTAGCTAGCCTTCATCACAATCAAGCGCTCGATCGAAAAAAAAATGGCGTCAATACACCAGGAAAGCGGATGCTGCTTCTAGGTGGGACAAATGCTAAAGACGAAGAAGAAGAAGAACAAACGAAAGCGCAAAGCACTGCTGTGTTTCAAGGTGTACTCGAGGTTTTATGAGGCTATTCCCTTGAAGCAACTCCTTCCAAAGTGTGTAACGGCTCTACAGAGTGTAAGATAACTGAACAAGCAGAATTTTTCCGAAATCAGTATCACGTCGAGGCTAATTAGGGAGAGACGTACGCTTTCTTTTTCGAAGTTGGGGACTGAGAAGAACATGGGCAATCGCGAATTTCGCTATCGTTCACACGCTAACCCTCGGCAAACCTTTTTCATTTTGCATTTTTTTCCTATGAAATGTTGAAGAAAGCGTTCTTGTTGCAAGAGGGGAATTTCTGTGGTACATTGGTGGAAGCAGAGAGACCTGCTGCAAAATCAATAATCTTTTAGTGAAGATTTTCTTAATCTGTAAAGATGGATTATCCACTAAGAGCGGCAGAAGGAAGTTTCCGAAGGCGGGATGAGCTATTCAATATAATGAACTGGCTGTGTTTCGCTTTCTTGATCGTTTCTGCCAACATAATGGATGGATGCTTTCTCAATTCCTGTCCTTACCGCAGATACGGTCGTACGATTCCTTGTGAATCATGTGGTGAGTTCATGAATTTCCATAGATGGATTTTGAACAATCAAGTTCGTAACGTTTTTAAACTGCACGAACCAGAAGATGAAATTATTATATAGGAATATTTTCAAATGTTTCCTTCTCAAAACGGACAAAACTTCTTTATAATTTCTTGTACTCTGCAACAAATTTGCAAGCTCAACGATCAGTCTGAGGCATCATGAACTTTTTTGGCGTAGAAGATCATCTAGAGGCATGTCGTATAAGTAATTTCAAAGTTTTGAGGAAAAGCAATTTCGAAATTATAAGAAGCCACTTCAAAACGCATGATGCCGATGGCACTCCGCACTTTTGAATCAGACTTAACTTCATGATTTCTGAATTAAGAACATCAAAAGTAAGTGAACATTGAGCTTTCTCTCTGCTTTTCGGAGTGAAATATCCTTTGCATTTACATTGCTGGTATCCCTTGACAACTGATCGTCAAGTGTTAATTCTTAGGATTGTTATCATAACATGAGATTCGGTCTAGCACGAGTTTTCTGACGCAAACATGAAGTTTTTTTGATTAGCTAGATTAGATCATAGCTAGTTGGACACCGGCATCATGAGAAGGTGGAAGGTAGCCACAGGTCTTTCGAAATATTTAAGTGTGAGAGGTCAGTGACTCGAACAGAATCTTTCTAGAAGTAATTTCGTTGTGACGAGTCAGTGGGAGAGATGGCTTGTGATGTAATGTTACCTTCTAACCCATGATATAAGCCTTATGATGGTTTCCCTTTGACAGCTTTCCATAAATATTGCCCAGTAATCAAAATGATATATTTGATCGACTTGTGTCGGATGCCTGTTTCAGTGGATATTTTTAGAGTGTGATGCAATGTATCATCACCGTCCAAAATAAGCTGATTTCATGAAATTTAAAGTGTTGAATCATTGATATGATATAGACCCTGCTTTCAAAAGTACAAGAAAGTCTGGGTATAATTACCTAAATTTTTTGAAAGCCTCTAGGGTCCACTCATCTACTGAAATGAAACAGTTTGTGGCTTGTTCTTCTTCGGACGACGACCATGAGGAGGATGGACAACCCGATTGTCCCAAATTCAGAACGTCTGCCAAAATTTCAACAACCACGCGACACGTTCACTAGTGCTGAGGACCGTCCTCAAATCCAATCTGATAAATGTCAATACACAGTACTGCATTGCATGCGATGCCGATTTGGAACTGTCTCAATCCGCGGACTGCAGAACATGCCCACTAGGCTGGCGTTGCCGCGCCCCTAGGTTGAAGCTCAGGGCGTACGTCTAGTAAAGGTTATCGGACGACTTCCAGTTACGGGATCGTCTGGCCCATTTCGGCATCGGCGGTACAACGCCGCGCAGTTGTCAAAAGATGGAGCAACATACTACTGGCTTTCTCACTCCCACGCTGGTATCCTGATATCTTCGCGACGCATCACCACAATGCTGCCAGCTCTCAACATTTTTCAACATCTTCTATGTGCCCGTCTTCGTAACCTACATCCTTACATTCTCACTTCGGCCGTGATTAAATAAAGTTCTCTTAACATCACGCAGATATTGTCAATCCCCCGGCGCCCCTTCACGTTATCTATCCAAGCCTCACTCAGCTCGCTCGCCGCGATGGGCCGATTCACCGTCTAATTACGGAAACAAGTTCTCTTACCTGCACCCGCTGGCATCACACATCGATCCTCGTTTGAAGCTCAATGGGCTAAAGGAAGAAACAGTCACCTTGGAGGCCCCTCTCCATGTTCATAGCCAGATACCTTCACACGGTTATATGTCCGCCCGATTCGTTCCCTTTTCCGCATCGATTCGTGGTCAATCCGCCACCAACCAATAGAGTGCCTCTCCTGTAAGCACCCATGATCCAGGACATCCGTCAGCACGCAGCACAGCTCACAGTAGAACTTCTAGACCATTGCTTCCGCGACGGCTCCGACGAAGTTTCGTCATTGCCACGAACTCGGCTCGGCACTGCTCGTACAACTGTATCTCCCCTCTCGCCACGGAATCCTACCGCTACTTCACGAAATTGTGAACAGGAACTACGGACAGAGCTCCATGATAGACTATCTTTCCAACACTCGAGGCTCCGATAAGGGCCAACCTCCCGTGAAAGCCTTTGTTCGGGTCCTCTCCTTAGGATCCACGCTTAAGACACTGAACACATGGTACAGAAAAACAGTTCTTCAACAGGCACGACTTCTCCGCTCGTCCGTCATCGACTCAGGAAACCCTTTTTTTCCGCGTCCATGAGCTCGTCTTGGCCACACCTCCACGACTCCAGCGACACATCCAAGGATTTGTCCTCGCAGTTAATCGCCGTGGACCCAACGCCGACGTTAATCATATCCACGTTGCATTTGAGGGATGCCGCGAACCTGTCATAGTCACGCAATCCCTTTGCGACTTTCTGCTAGACCAGATAGATCGCAAAGACCTTCTCTTCGCAGAATCCCGACTTAACATTTCCTCTTTTATGCTGTTCTCACACCAGGCCACATCAGTCGTTGCTCCAGACTTCTTGACCAATATGGCCGAGAAGCTGGTGTGAGTACCGCAGTGCACGGGATACGTTAGGTCGGGTCGTGAGCACACCTGGACTAAGCAATATTACCGCTGCGGGTTACGAGGCTCTCCCCTGAGGACCTTCAATGGGTCCAGGATCGTTTAGGTCCCCTTACCAGTTACAACAACCAGCCACAGGCCGCCCGACACCACATGGAAAAACTGTTCGCAATGGCCAGCGCACTCCTCGCTGCTCAAGTTACGATTGCGGATGATTGGAGACCTCACCATGTTATAGTCACTGTCCCTAGTTTGGCCTCGATCCCACTGCATCGAATTGCAGCTGCCAGCCATGTCTTCTAAAGGCGGATGGGCACGGTCTCGCTTTGCCGACATTTGAATAGTTGACTCCAATCTCGTCCTCCGCACCAAAATGGCCGACATCTTCTCCTCGAGTTCACGTCGGACTGTTCACGTTGAACTACTTTTGGAAGCACGAATTCATAATCCACTTCGCAACGCGATTCGACGGTTCGGCACAGTCGACGCAGACACGAACAGCGCTCATATCGATCTGTGCGTCCGTCTTGGGCGCATCTCTTCAGGCATGGATCCAAGCTTCGAGTTCGTCGCCACAAAGGACCTCGCAACGCTACTAAGACCAAATCTTCGGACTGTCGCCCACTCAAGCATGGATGCTGCATATGCCAGTTCTCCACGTCCAGGCCAAGATGAAAGATGTAGAGCTCCACTGGTGGAGCCCTCGATCACCGTCAGCAAAAACACACTCTAAACTTACGTAGAGACCAAGCCAACGCAGCGCAGATGGGCACCGGCTCCGGTCACTTTTGGCAATCCAAGCAGCATATGGCACGGAGAAATCTGTGGTAGGGGCCAACATCGCCAGCCGATTCGCCCAGCTCACAGACGGGACGTTGGTAGTCGAGACGGCCACTACCAACGTCGCCGTCGCCTAATTCGTTGACACCTTACTAGCTAAAGACGGAAACCGACAGCACCTCACCACTCTCCGCTTTTTGGCGGATTCACCTCTGCAAGAAGGCGCCCCAGCGACCGCAGTCGATCTTCACCGGTAGTTGTCGACCTTCTGGTCAATTGTCCCGACTCACTGAGACCTCATGAACAGGAATGACCGTCTTCTGATAGAACGCGTACCCTTTCCCGCGGTCATGAAAGGGAAGAGTGCGCGATCGGACTGCTGATCCTTTTCCGCTTTCCCACCATCCTATGTATCACGGTATCCTCAATGCTTACCACGACGAAACCGGGAGGACTTCTTCACGGTGCACTTTCCGACTGACGCATCATTATAGGGGATGAAGCGTCACAAATCCCCAAGCCAGCCTTCGTAGCATAAATCGCCCACTTTCCGCAGGCACGGCAGATCTATATCGGGGACGTTTATCAAGTGGAACTGCATATACGCTGCCCAAGATCGACCTTGGCTGCCCGACCTGGAAGTAAGGGACTCATGGAGATTCTACTTTGAAAGGAAGTAAATCCTGGCCCCGTTGGCCACCACATATTGAGCGCACCGAGCGCTAAAATGAATTACCGAACATGCTTGTGTACGGAGGACAACACATACACGGAACCCCGGCTTCGCAGCGAACGCTTCTCTTCAACCGCCTCTCTTTATCGAACCCCTCGCTTCCTCTAGTAGTCATCAACGTACAAAGATGATCATCACCATCCATCGGGGTCATAACTTTTTATAAAGACTAGCAGCGACTTTTAGAGGAGCCGGCGGTGCGCATGGGAATTCGTCTCTATACTGCAGACTCCGTGCAAGGTCGTGAGATGGAGTCGTCATCCGACTCACTACCCGCACCGGAGCACCTGGAGCAGGTTCCGGGGAATTTCTCGACAACATCAAACGCTTAAATGTCTCACCAGGTGCCGCCATGGATTGTTCATTCTAGGGGACGTGGCAGCACTCCGTTCGCTCTCAAATTGGGAACGTTTGCTCCGATGGGCCGAAGCGCCGGACGAACGCTCTTCACTTCAAGATTTATTTCTCTGAGTAGTCAACTCCACGCCACCGGTACGTGGACCTTCCTTTTACTCCTTCATGCCTCCCAGGCTCATAGAACAGCGTAGCCTCTAACACTGCTTTTTCAGGCCGACCACTAAGACGTTCTCGTCACTCTACCCAACCACTTCAATTGCACGCAATATCACCGTTCTACGATTTCGCCTTGTTTTACGAATATTTTCGCCATAACTAGGTAAGTCAATCGCTCGGACGCTAGTCCTGAACACTTTACGCTCCTGGACACCTCAACGTCCAGGAAGGACGTTTTGTGAGGGNAAGGGGGGGGGGGGGGGGGGGGGGGGGGGGGGGAGATGTAAGAGCTCATAGGGCTCCGTGGAGTAACAGTTGACGGCATTAAAAACCAATAAGATATAGACATTCGTAGCGACTCAGTTGTTGCTTCGATGACTTGTGCTGATTATAGGAGGCGGCGGCGCAGCGGTACAAAAGCCAGTACGAGCAACGCTGGAAAGTAGAGAGAAGACCGTACCTCTGGAGCCCCGTCGAGCCGGACAACGACCTCCGTCACTTTTGTTCCCCATCTTCCACTATAAAGTATTATACTGATTCTCCTATTCTATGTAGTCTGTTATAATGGATGAACCTTTGTGCAATTCTGTGGCTTGTTAATAAAAAACAAATTATGTAATGTTAAGACCAGGGGCAACACGTGGAAAATTCGTAAGATTTAAAGGTATTGTTATGAATTCCATGCCGGATATGAAGTGCCGGAATTCTGAAGGGATTCCCCTCATAAAGTTTGCGGCCAGAAATAAATCATTTGTTTTGGAAAGAGATCCCTCCTCTATGCAACATAACTGGCATATGAGCGCTACCATCGTTCTAAATACAAACTACTAATTCTTTACAAATAGTGACGACATGTGCAGATATGGTCCCAGCCACCGCGCTTTGTGCTCGCGGTTGTTTCATTCTTTAGTAAAGGCATTCCTTTGACAAACCGTATATCTGGAAGTAGGCGAGGGCAACCACTGTGAAGGCCACGTCAATGTGAGTGCATTAGGAGACTTCATTCGCTGTCTCAAAATGAAGCCGTCTGAGGTTTGGCTCAGTGTAGAAAACACCGCCCATCCAAGCATGCCATAACCGTAATTTGTACCTGCCTAAAAATTTAAAATTTCATTCCTTGAGATTTAAGCCTCTAATAACCACTCAGGCCCAAATGAGCCGAATTATGCGCTCGAAATGGGACAATTACGGTATCCGCTCCTTCAGTGAATGAGCGGATACCGTAATTCTTCAGTTAATATCATTAATATCCCCTTCTCAAAACTGATGAGGACGCGAAAATGAAATGCCGGGAAAAAAAGATTCAAAAAGTACCTGGAGAGTGACATTGTAGACAGAACCAGGTGTGAGACGTCCAATGGAATACGACGTCTTCGGTACGGGCACATTGAGCGAGAATTTCTTCACAAGCGACTTTGACGATGGTATAAACTCGTACACGTTCATCTGAGCAAAAAGAAAACTAAGAGTTAATCTTAGGACAGTGTTGAGTGATGCTATAACACCGTTACTTGATCATCTTGTTTCTAAACTAGATTGGCTGAGCTCCTATTACTGCTTGGGCATCAAATGGGAATCTAAGCTGAATCTCATAAAAGCAACGAAAAAAAGCGAGGGAAATCGGTTTTGATTAAGCTCTTGTAGTCCATCAGTACAGGGAAACCCAAGTAATTTCCTACTTGGAAAATCCTTTACGACCCCGTTCATGAAGTCATGCATGAATTCTCCCATTGCAATGAACAGAATCTAGAATGGAGTCACAACTGGTAGAATTTTCAAGAAGAAAGGCTGCTGTAGACTGAGAACCGTATACTTTTCACAATTCGGCCAAAGTGATACAGAAGTGGTAAGGCTCAATGTGCTTTCAAGATCGATTGAACTTGAGCGAAGTAGATCAGAAGTGAATAATGGAAGGTAAGAATGGTGATTGCGATGAATGGTATGAGAAGCTCCTAAAGTTGACTGCTGCCTACAGCAAGGCTACATGCATCACGGTTTCCAGGAAACGTGAAGCAAGACAGACGGCTTATGTCAGGTTCTACAGATACCAAGACCGTTTTCAAAGAGATGAGGGAGATCATACCGACTCTCTAGTGAGGACTGCGCAACGGGAACCAGAACTAGTGAGTGAACTAGAGTCCAGATTACATCCTCCTAGAAAACCACTGTAACAGAAGAACTAAAAACAACTGTAACATTAGAACAACAACCGGAGGGAGGTTTGAGAAACGACTGCCGCCCTACGACCGTCAAATCCTGCATTTTGCAATAAACACACCAGGAGAGATACAGTAGGATGAAGCAAAGTTGTGATATTTTCGAAATTTTCGAAATAAATTTCAAAAGTTACTGGGATATGAAGAAGACAGATCCTAATATTTGGTACTAAACAAGGATAAGCATAGCTTATTCGGTTGAAATAGTGCAGGAGAACGGCGAGGCAACAAAGGGCATGGCAAAAAGCACACAAACGGACTGCTTCCTGCTGACCAAGCGGAGTCGAAGTTTCCTATCCTGTCAACAGAAGCACGGAACTGTGTCGGGAAAAGTCCAGGTCAGACAGTAAAATTCCAAAAGCTTAGTCCGAGCGGTGGTCAAGAATGTATGGGACGAGCAATATGGAACGAGCTGGCTTCTGAACTTCCCAAAAAAACCACTCCGAAAAGGAATCTGACCCCTCCAACTGTGGATGAAAAGAAGAGCGCACCGAGCCAACGTAGAATGAAACAGTGCTGGCTAAACCAACGTATTAGTAGAAGCCTTTATTCGGAAGTAGAATACGGAAGAGTTTTCACTTACAATTCGTGGAGCACTGCTGGAGAAGAATAATACTGGTCAGACGATCAACCCGGTCAGATACTTCCAAGAAAGCTCCGAGGTGAGGATATGTATGTACTCCTTGCGGGCTCGAAGCACAGCTCAAGATAATTTTGTGGAATCTAATTTAAGATGAATAATAAAAGTGCAGAGTAGCGCAAAAGTGGCAGAAAGGTATCAAAAAAGGCATTAAAAAAAGACAAAAGCAGGGGTTGGAAGAGAATATGGCGATAAAATTTGCATGACATGATACTCGAACGAGTTGTCCGAGCGTGTGCGGGAGCGAACTGTACAATCAGGGACAGCAATACACGACCGCCAAGGGATCACAAGTTTGCAATCAGTAGGACCCACCTAACCACCACTTTACGATTGATCCGGTAACCTTTAGTTCGTCGGGAGCGAAGCTTCCAAGCCCAGTACCTCTGCAAGCAAACTGGCAGGATATGCATGGAATTCAACCGGATTCTGCAGATATTGTGGTGCAAGAAGACCATTGAGTGGCGATTGCAAGCGGCATTGAGGTACGCGTAAGTCGCATAAGTGTGATGAGGAGGATTCGATGATGGCCCGAACAGCTCGGAACAATAGTATGAAAACAGGTCGTCATGCAAGTAGTTACATCTGGGAAACTGGTCATTCAGCGCCTATTATCAACCACCTAACCGCTCCATCTTTTTACAATGGCTTACAAGAGCTATTTTTATTCAAAATTATGAACAGTGTGGCCAATTAGCTGACGGTCGATGTGTAAACTTGGTTGTTGCTTGAGAAATCATTCCCATCTTTTTCTGGAACTTTTAACTGGGCCTTCTACGTGTGTTTTTAACTCCAAGCTTTTTCGTACAATTTCATTTTCTGCTACATACGTGCCAGCATCATTTCGAAGCTACTTTTCCTTCATCAGTAAAGGACGAGTACAGTTGGATTTTCCGGTTGGCGTTATCGGGGGATCAAGCAGATGTATGGTAGAGGTCAGCAGTGAGTTTTTAAGGCTTTCGGGTAGAAGTTGGAAGTTGGAATTATTTTCTGAAGTACGAAACTTCTTGTTCAGATCATATTATTACTATGAAAAACTCTTCTCCGCAGACAGGCAAAAAGTCACAGGCAGGTGCCAAGTGACAAAGATGAGAACTTTCCATGGTTCTCTTCTTTGCCACTCAGCACCTGTCTTTGGCTACAGTGTGGAGTGATGACTTTATGATGAGAAAAAACTTTGAGTTGTGTTAGTAAATGAAAACGTGATTTTAGCTAGAAAACAACGTATAATTCCTAACGACAACTACTTCTCAAATACATTAAGCCAGTCACTCATCACGTCAGTTGAATGAGAGTCCCGAGGATATTGACCTCTGTCGATCGAATTGCATGACTCCCGCCCTTCCCCGGTGAAGAAAAGAATATCACCGGAATGATACTGACAGGTACGAGCCAGCAAGTTGAAAAACGGAATTCGAAAAAGGTCGGATTCTAAAGCTGTGGCAGGACAGCCCGGTTGGGCCCAAAAAAGCTACAGTAGGATTTTCAGAAGAAAAAACTCCTATCGAGTACGCTCTTCAAATAGAGGGCGCTCAAAGTACGAGATATGTAGCTGCTTCAAGATCGGCCGATCTCACGACTGCTTGGCACTTGTTGGTGCTTGATAGACGTCTATAATAGCCGTCACCTCCTAGTTTGGAAGTCCCCTGATGCAATATGAAGAAACTGCAAAGGAGAAATCAGTGACCAAGTGCTGATTGATGACGGCGTTATGACCGGTTTCATGGATGACCGGCGGCGACCAGGAAATCTCCAGCGATGTGTTCGTTTTGTCCAGGACAACGATGTCTGTTGGAGCAGGCAACCAGTTCAAGGCTGTAATGAGTATAATCACGGGATTGAAACTACATAAAAGAACTAAACGTAGCTGGACACAATTAGAAACTAACAGCATATCATTATTATCATTATCCAAAAGTCCAACTCACCAGCAAGGCTCGTAGTGAAAACGTTGCTAGCATACCAAAGACTAACGTCGTCCTAAATGTAACAGACCATATTGAGAAACTAAGTGCAGCAGAGAATTGATTGTACAGCAGTTAAAACTCACGTCGAAGGCCTCTACAGAAGCTCGGTAGGTTGTGTTCCCCATAAGATTCGTAAATGTGTATGAGCGCGGCTTCGTCCCAACATTCACAGAGACTGATGACTTCGAGAGATGGTGAGAGCCTCAAAAGGCATACTCCTCACTGAAGGTAAGGTGCTCATAACTACAGTAGCGCTCAAAAGACTTCGGCCAAATACTTCTTCAGTCGTACTTTTCAGTCGTAATTCCTTTTCTACTGAATGTAATCATGTGAAATTTCGATATGTGTTGCATGGGTCTATTTTGAATATTTACCACTATTGACCTACAATTTGATCATGTTTCAGATATCCCAAAAAGCTTGAACCCAAAACCTACTAAAAATACGAATGATGGTCCTTCTGGAATTTCTTTCCTTTTTGTCATGTCTTAAAAGCACAATTCACGATTATTTTGCTGTAGACCTTTTGGGTGGAAAAGTGAAAGTGCTGAGTAGAGGAGTATGTACATCGGTGGCGAACAAAGCTAGAAAATCCGTCTACTTCAAGACTTTTCAAAAGTAGTGGAAGTGGAGGTTGTACGAGATTACCGTGACGGTGAAGGCATGTAGGAGGTGTTTGGACGAGATTTGACCTGCTTCCATTGCTCAAAGAGATGACTATATCAAGCCAAAATTGTCCGAAACTGTCTTTCACTATCGCCATGCGTTATGAAAGTTGTTTGAACTTCCTACAACTTCCCACATAAAAGTCTCTTCGGATAGTGCAGCCTCTACAAAGCCGTTGAAACTCGTCCACGATGGGTAAGTCATTCACAAGATACAATCTCTGGGCCCATACTGTGCCCTATCCATGACGTTTTCCGACCATATATCGGCAGGTATGGTATGGGGGAGCTTCAAATTCATACTATGGGGAAATCCAAAACCATTTTCATCGTGAGATGTGCCTTTAAGTGTACGAGCGCTAATGCCGAACACAGTAGAGAAGAAAAACGCACATAAGGGGGCGAATAACTACGGACGTCACTTACTTTGCTTCTAGCGAAGTCTGCTACAGCAACAAACACATTGCTCTATCCAAGGATATCGCTGCTTTGCAGTCAAATAGTGTTGGATAGTGGGAAATATGCTTTGTTATAGATATCAAAATTTCGCGCGATTTGTCCCACTAAGAAAAAAGTTATGAACGAAAAAGCGTAAGAGCGTTTGGCCGAAGGCTTTCGAGCGCTTCTGTATGTACGTATGACGCTATGACGTTTGTCGGCTATGACGTCAACCTTCGGCTCCGCTTTAGCAGAAGTTGGGAGGTACTGCCCTCACCCCTCGAGGATTGCTACCCTCATCCGCTTTCAACATCCTAGCTGAACTTCACCGAAAGTCTTTACTAACATGAGTAACTTCTACACGGGCCATGACTCGATGGAAGAACAGGAAACAGTAGCTTTCATCTTCCAACGACGCCTCCTCAGACTTCATCTGATTATTAGCATCATCGCTATCATCAAATATGAATTGGTAATCGCAAAGAGAGTTTCTTTCCGAAATCTAGTATATGGTTGGGAGAGCAATAAAAGAAATCCCATTTTTGGCAAGGGCAAGTTTAAAAACACTTTTGACATAAATTGGTGTAGACGTTTTAAGTCGATCACGATCAATCGAGTGGGCATGTTCCCTCGAAAGTTCACCGCATGAAGGAGCTGCTGTAAACGGTTGACTAATTACTCCGATTCCATTATATCATGCAAAACGATTATATCCTTTTCTTAAAAACCACAAATCTTCCAATAGCAGAAAGCGCAGGCACAATAGTGGCTATATGAACCACATCAATCTTAGCCATCGCAAGCAAATCAAACTTTCCTTCAAGAACGAAACTCAAGTAGCCCACTGGAAAACAATAAAGGAGATGAAAGGGGTGGGGTCATTACACAGGAGGGCAAACACGATACATTCGTCCAACTAGAATATTTTTTTTCAGTTTTTGAAAAAATTTGGTTCCAGAGCTTGACCAGTAGTAATGACATCAAAGTATTATGGAACAGGATGACTGACGCTATTGAGGAAATCGAGTTTTTGGAAGCGGAAGCGCAAAAGTTCGGCAGCGCTGCCATTCCGATTTTTTGCATTAGAATACTGCGCCACACTTTTCTTACTTCAAAAAAGCTCAAACGATGAGCATACCCACAGTCGGACTACTGGAATCACAGATGTTTCCTAAACAAGCGCTGAACACTGACCATCTTAGCGCCCCCCGCTCAGCTCTCGGGATGCCGCAACTGGTTATTGCTGCTGTTTCCTGAGACAGTCAGTTTTTTCTGAGGTCAATGCTTCAGTCTCCTAAATTAGACGCGAAACAGGAGAGAGGTAAGGCACATCTTTGAAGAAGCAGCAGACAATTTTGGGCTCTTCCAATATGTGAATTCGCTTGTGCTTGAGAAATTCAGTACCAACGAGAAGCTATTTCCATTCTCATAACTTTCTATCTGACTGTTGGTAAATAAATCCAAGGAATCCAAGTTGCCTCACTCACAGCACCTTTTCCGTGTCACTCATATTCTCAAGGCGTATCGCGCTAGGAATATCATGAAGCCCGCTTTTTCCGCCAACTATAAACTCGCATACCATGACAAATAATCTATTAGGTTGATGCATAATTATTGCGGATTTTCTCAACAAATGTTATTCAACGAAACGATGAAAGTACTGAACAAAAACATGTTCAAATAATTATTCCGGAACTCATCACAATCTACGTCAAGCACGGTTTCCCATTGGCTAGATGTTCGGGTTCCAAAAGCGAAGAAGTTTTGATTCTTGGGGGCGACCCACGCCTTGACGTTGGCCATCAAGTCATCCAAATCGACGTAACTCCTACTCCCTAGCCATTTTTTCAGCGGACGGTTGGAGAAATAATCCATAGAAGTTCCTGCTGGTGAATATGGCAGATTTAGGAGCAGACCCCATTTCTTGGTTGGCTTTGGATGATTGTTCCATCGCTGAAAGTTACTGAGATCGCGGAATGACTCTTCCACCTTCCAACCTTTCTCGAAGTAGTAGAGCCTAATTTCGCTAAAATGCGGATGTTTTTTAAGTACATTTTTGTAGAAGAAATCAAGTAGATCATCTCTTTAAAAAACTCGAACTCAATATTCAAATTCTATCGGGAGAAAAAAAAGCCGCAAAAAAATCCGCAATAATTATGCATCAACCTAATACTATGTCGTCAGCCTTATGTATTTTGAGGCTTCATTAAACATTGAGAAATAAGTAGGATCATGATAAAACAACAAACTTCTGATGACCGAGACAACGAGACGTTGTTTTGTAGTTTGCTCGGCGACGTTCGGTGGCAATCTCCATCTGATAGTGACTTCATCGTTTCGAATATCCACAATCTCTACAGGGTCCATCTCAAGATCTGCAATTACTTCATAGTACCTTTTGAGAACGATTGATCGAAAAAAGAGGATTGCTGCCAAATTTTGCCAAATTATGTCAAACATAGCATTTTAGTAGAACTAACATGGCTCATAACTAAAATGTGCTCTGCCCCTTTATATTTCAAGCAAGTTTTGCAAAGACCTTCCCAAAACGCAAAGGTGCTCAGCACCGATACCCCTCTAGCCAATCCGAAAAAGAAGTAGTTGGTGGGATTGGAGGATGGGGGTAGAAGCTGGGGTTTCACAATGCTTACGATTGAAAGTTTGGCGCAGAAGCTCCTAGATTACAAACAGAACGAGTCTAGATTTCGATTTTGAAGCTTACTACAATAAGAGGAAAAATATCAAGTTTCATGATTCTCTACAAACCATAGCCATGTTACGCCCCCTTTCTACTCGCGCAACCTGATTTTCGCTGTAATCATGATGTCAGCCACCCTCTATGCCAGACGGAAAAGGTTAGTATCTACCGAAATTCCCCTGAAACAGTCTTTTCGGAATGATTCCAGGGAGGGATTACAGACAGCAGAAATCTTGGCTTTGTTGTTGAAAACCTCCATCCTGAGTGCTAAGATGCTTTTTGCCCCACTTTTCGAAGTGAGCCGTCTCGCCCAGAAAAAAAATGTGTCTTGGGAAAGAAAATTCATGAGAAACTCACTTACAATCTGAAGAACTCGCAGTGCCATAGCAAAAAGCAAGGAGAGCGGTCAATACCGCCGCTATCATAGCTAATCAATGACGAATGAAGAAAATGGAGAAATGGAAGTTGCGGCGCGGTAACACGTCTGAGTGGCAAGGCCAGTCCAGCAGCGAACCAGCCGCTTATTCGCGCACCAAAAATAGGCGGTATGCACGCGACACGAAACTGTGGTCAGTGGTCGGTGGGTCCGCGAGGTTCAGGTGGGCATTCCAGCGCTTTTTCTGGGGTAGTGAGACATCGTGTAGTCTTTTTGGGAGATTACGTCTCTATTTAATGAACAGAAGAAAGAAATCCCCGAACTGTTTGTAGCTTGTTTTGAGATTTCCATATACGACTGAATTTGACCGTCCAAAGGAGGCACAAATAGATGAAGTTCTGATACTATATACACTTTTTGCATTGAACTATTCAAGGCATGATAACTTGGAGCAAAAAGATAACGATTTTTGAAAAACTAGGGTGGGATGAAAAGGCAGGGCAACGAAAAAAAATATGACTCACCCTCAATATTCAAGAAAAACGACCGAGTTAGTTCTCACGTTTCCTATGTGGAATATCTCGTGGTTCAACGCAGATTGTCAAGCTTCTTCTGGAACTTAGGAAAATTGTTTCCAAACTATGGGAAATGCTAATTGTTGAATACGAGGATAGGTTTTCTGGGACTAAGGATCAAATCATATGTTTTTGCCTTTTTTCCTGCTTCTGCTTGCGTTTTTTTATTATAAATGTCTCTCTCGGTCGAATTTCGCGGGTAAGCTCATTCATTTCAAACAAAACCGGTATCAGAACGATCAGAAAAATCTCAGGAGAGTTTATCTCACGCTCAGTTCTTGAATAGGAAAGCTATCGCAACTCGTTCGACAGTTTATGGTTAGCGATTGCCTTCTGGAGTCGTTGCCAACGACGTGCCCTCGGAAACGTTGAATCGAAAAGAATGACAAAAAACGTGCCGCGCTTTTTCGTTTTTTTCTAAATCGTATAGGTGAGTAATGGTCTGAGGCCTTTGTAAAAGTAGAGCTGCTGTTAGAGTGAATCAATGAATAAATTTAGAGATCCGGAACTTTGTAATTAGAATCAGACACATCAAAGAAACAATGTGCAACTAGGTGTAGAGCTCATTATTGAACAATTTTATAACCAGTCGGAGGCTATTGACGAGCTCTCTCCTTCTTGTGACAAGGTTGCTAAGCGTAAACAATCCTCCACATTTTCTTTTTCCCGCTGTATGATCATCCTTTAGCATTAGCTTCAGATTGCGAACAATGATTTTTGATGGATATTCCGCTGTCGGGTTGCGTGAGAGAACGAAATAAGAGCAGAGTCCGTGTAGTTCATTGTAGCATACCGAAAGAGTGGGGAGACGGGCGTTAGGAACGATTTTGGGTAATGGATTCGCCGCACGCGGCTGTCGCGGACCACCCATTCGCCGTTATTACAGCTCTAGCGTTCTTAAAACAGCTTAATCGATATGCCATCATTATTTTATGCATGATTCTACTATTAGTACTTTTGTTCTTGTATTTCTTACCTACTGCTGCATCCTGCTACATTCCTTCGCGCGCGACTCCCCTTTCACCGCGACGCGACCATTTCGTTCCTAACGCACTACACCCGAAAAAGCGCTCTTTCAGAGAAAAAAGGCAAGTATGATTGGGAAGCGTACCTCTATGAATCTCTCGTGCAGTTTGAATGATCATGCACTGATAGCAGAACTTTCTGCTGCGCAACGGTAGAAGCAGCTTCAGGAAAAGAGAGTGAAAAGGCTGCGAAACGCACCTGACAGCAGCCGAAACCAGAAACACACCCTTCTCAATCTTTGCGCCCCTTTCTCCAACCTGAAAAAATTCATTACTAAGGAATTTCCTGTATAATCTGAAAGGAGAGAGTCGTGTAATTGTACTATCTGGAAAAAACTTTTTGCAGCAATTTTATCAGTGCAGATAATTTCCAATATCTCTCAGAATCGCTTGTTCTCTTCATTCAAACATAGAGTCCTAATAATGAAATAGATTCGAAGCTAGAAGCCTATAATGATTGGGGTCATTTCAAAAGCAATTTCATTCAGGTAGTCGGCAGCAGTTAACGGGAGAAATGACTGTGAGTACCAAATCCCATTTAAAATTTGGTAGAGTGCGATGGCCGGGCGTGGTGACTTCTCCCCGCAAATCTCGTCGCGTTCGCTACATTCAAACCTCCGCTTAACCACTGCCGCTTGCCATGAGACTTCGGGGAGAAGTACCGTTTGCAGAGGGAAAGTAACAATGTGAAAGTACTTCTTCGGAATCGTGCCTCCTCATGCATCTGATGGAACAACGAAATACCTCATTTTCTAACCCACCTGAGAACATTCGCAGTAGAATCAGTCAAGCATGTAAGAACCTCGCAAATTGAATCAAGATCTCACTAAAAATTGGAGGAAATATAATGTTCGAGATAGATCATTAGGAAAACTCGAACATTTTTGAAAATTATCACATTTGATGACTCTCCCTCCTCATAAAGTGATACAGACATGTGGAGAGCGGCATTTCCTCACCTTAGCTCATTTTATAGGGAAACGCTAATGTGGGTGCAAACAGGCCTGGACGAAATGGCCTTTTATTAAGAAGTCTCAGTAGAAGGGTGAGGGGAAGTAAGCATGTATTGCATACCTTGCCGAAGCTTTGGGTTCATTTAAAACTGTTGGATCTATTATACGAGGCTTGCCTTTCATATTTTGGGATTGGGCAACCCTAGTGTTGCAATCTGGCAACTGACAGTTCTATCGTAATGTTTGACCTTTTCGAAATTGTACGTGCCCAGAAAAGCTTAACTTAAAAGATTTAGACTTAAAAGAAATATTTAGGTCAAAAAATGAAACTAACTCGTAAACATTTTCGTGCGGTTATTACAATTTTCGACGTGGATAAACTCAACAACAGTGCATGGATGAAGTTATCAGGGAAGGGTCCCAAGTCGAAGCGGCCATTTGAAATGAGACCTACACTGATAGACGTGTTTTTGGATGCTGATTTCAAATCTCCTTTCGGAATTTCCCGAGCGTTTCTCTTAATAGGGTTATGAGGGTGGTTTCAGGGAGTATAACATGAGAAAAATTACATGGATGTTCCTCAGCTCTCAAAGGCGGCTTGGTGTAGTGGTAGGCGTGATGCTTTATAGGCAACAGGCTAGAGATCGGGTTTTTCGGGGGATGGAATCTCTGCATTACATAGAATTTTTCCCTTAAGGACTAGAAAATCCTCTTATGGTAAGATTAACACGTTTTATGACCTTTTAATGCCTTTCCTGATACCTCCTCCTACCCACCTGCAAGTTGCCGAGTGGGAGATTCCTTCGTGCGCAAAATTTGGAGGTCTGGGAGGGAACATGCATATGATGAGCAATGATGATGCTACAGTGGGTGTTGATGCTCGATTGGGTGCGATGGTGCATAAAAGCCCCGGACTCACCAACACCGGCGCTGGTGATAGTGGACTCGAAGACCAGAAAGCTATTCAGTGCACCTTATATCCATAAAAGCACGTGAAGGGATTGACACCCTGCTCGAGGCTACCACAAGGCTAATGCAGCCCGATAAAAGCTTATTTCTCATTTCCTTTCGAAAATATGGTTGAACGCACCACCTTATATAAAAGAGCTCATAATCTCAACTTTTGCGTTTACACACGAGACCCCATTCCTTGCTCACTGTCGCTTGTCCACTTTCAGTTCTGTCCTGCTGGATTTAGGAAATTTCTCATATCTTCATGGTTTGCCGCCGGCTACTTGAGCACTCACCCGGTGATTTTGGGACGCCTACTCAATTCTGTTTTCCTTCTGATTTGGGGTTAGTGAGTGTAAAGCAATGGGCTGTGACGAGTTCTTCTTCATCCGTTTCTTCCATTGTGAGAAGCTTCTTTGTTTCAAGCATTGCGTACTAGAGTATCACATTTGTCCATTCAAGTGACTGAAGTTATCCTACTGTGAATATAGAGTGCATGGACATGCGAGTAAAACTGAATTATTACTACATGGGTAGATATCAGTAAAAAATTAAAAGGTCATAAAACGTGATGATCACACCATAAGAGTATTTTCTAGTGCTTAATGGAAAAATTCTATGTAATGTAAAAATCCCGTCCCCAAAAAAACCCGGACTCTAGCCCATCGCCCATAAAGCGTCACGCTTACCACAACACCAAGCCGCCGTTGAGAGCTGAGGAACATCCATGTATTTTTAAGTTTTCCCATGTTAAACTCCCTGGAACCACCCTCATAACCCTGTTTAGAGAAACGCTCGGCAAATTCCGAAAGCAGATTTGAAATCAGCATCCAAAAACACGTCTATTAGTGTAGGTCTCATTTCAAATGGCGACTTCGACTTGGGATCCTTCCCTGATTAGTACAATCTTTGGCGATAAAGTACCAGTGTTTATCGACGGTATGGTGAATCCATCCGAGGTCGTAGTTCACTCCAAGACGAATTTCAAGGAAGCCGTCCAATTAGTGGGATTAGTGGGATGAGCATACATTCAATATCGCATAAATATTCGACTGTCAAAAACATTTGTTCGATAAGTAACTTCATTACGACAATGCGAGCTCTCACACATCTGCTCAAACAGCTGCATTTTTGAGCACTCAAAACATCGATTTGATAAGTATTCCGCCACGTGGCCTGACTTGACACCGAATGACTTCTCCTTATCCCGTTCGTGAAAAATAGAATGAGAGGTCAACGTTATTCGACACCTAAAGAAGCGCTTGATGCGTTAAGAATACACGTTTTAGAGTTACCTCAATCAGAGTGCAAAAGTGCTTCGACAATCGGTTCGAAGTGTTTGCAAAAGTGTATAGATCTTTATGGCGAATATTTTGAAAAACAACAAAGCAAATTTCAATGGTTGATATTTATTTTTGGTCTCTAATCAATGTAATAAGCAACCTACGTATTGCCCTCATCATCGCACCGTTGAGGGTGAGGAGTGCGGCGTTTCCCCTACTCACCTACCTCATGTAAGAAGAATGACGCGGACAACTCCAGTTCTCGACAAAGTTGATTTTCAGAAAAAGCAACGTAGAAAATGAAGCTAGAGCTCGCCTCACCACATAGGACGGTATTTTATGTAAACGCAGTCAAACCTAAACAAGATCAGGACCTTAATCAGAGTTGGTATAGTTTTTCGGGTTCCCGTAATCGTTCAGAGAATTTGCTTTGAGAGTGTGATGTTCTTTGCTTTGATGAAGGTAACTAATGTTAACTGTTGCGATCAGACCTGCATTGAAGGTTTTTGCTTTCTTGTCATTTGATTTGGGGGTTGTTCGATGAGATGTTCGCCATGGATATCTGTCCCCAAAACAAACATTCGAAGTACTTCACAGAAGAACTTCGTCTAACCCTATATTCTTTATTACATTGTCGCCACTTACATTTTATTCCTTTGTATAATTCAACTTTATTGAATGACTGTCTTTGTGCTTTATTTATTGTCATAGCAAATGCCACACTCACAAGACCTTTGTCCTACTCTATTCATGGAGTGAGCTGTGAGTTGTACTCTTCTCTCGCAGCAGTTTAGTTTACATCTGTCGATGAGACATCCCAATGCCTCTATTCCAGTAAAGCTCCGTTACAGAGTCCATTTGCAACAAGCAACTGAGGAGCATAACAACTGCACTTTTGTAAAACTTAGCTCACGTGGCGGCACTCCTGCGGGGGTCGAAGAATCCAGATACTATTGTTGGAAAGTATATCACACAAATCTTCAGGATGAAGGGCCTCGTCCACACTCTATAGGAGCGTTCGTCTACTGGGGTTTCAGCATGGAGGTGATCCACAGTTGCGTCATTGGTGCTCTGCACGTGTACGTTTTTTCGGTGCTAGAATGGCTTACGCGCAGAATTCAGATACTTTGTTAGACTCTGCTCTCCTCCGAGGACTTCCGTGACCGTGTCAGAATAATACATCATTACTATAGTCAGGTGAATATATAGAAAAGGTTTATATGTTACAAGTATCCTATCAAGGATAGCTGCAATAAAATCACCTATTTAGTTGGTGGGATTCTGAAACAGAAATAAGCATTTCCAATAGCATAACCTCATATACACTCCTGTCCTTGATTCAAAGAATGCCTTTACCCATTCCGTTTTCTACTAGCTCCAAACTATTGATGATCCTCAGGAGCAAGTGAAGAAGGTGGTTCGTGGGGTGAAGAGGCAAAACGAGATATCTTTAGTTTGTATGCTTATTTTGTCCTTTTGGTGTGTTTGCTTATTGTCGTTTTTAAGCTCCACTGACTTCGGCTTGTTACACTTTACTTATTGGGGCTTCTTTTATTGAGCTTCACAGCTCTTTCTCCACACACTGAAAGGAGGGGACGCCCCGAGCCTGTAACTCAGGAATAACAGCCAATTCAGTCAGGCAAAATCTTCATCAAATCAAAAGGCGTCCTTCACTCCGTTTGTTCGTTTGGATTTTGCTTTACCTTGTTTTACGTAACATTTCACAGTGTTACCTCGTCAGGGAAGCGTGTTCCCTCACGAAACACCACAGGCCTCGTTGCACCTCTCATTCTTAAACTCTGTCCACGTTAAACAAACTTTACACTGAGTTCTGATCAATTGCCTATTGTCTCACTGCGACGGCAATTAGTAGTCCGACTTCTGTCAATCAAAGTCCGTCGACGATAATTTGCTATATACTGTAAAGCAAAGCCCTCCCCCTTGACAACTATATTTACTGACTGACTTCTAGCTGAACGATACAGCTTGCGCTTCAAAATTTTCTACTCATCTTTGAAAATCATTTGAATCATAGTGCTAAGTGAGCGTGTTTCAGAACGCAGTATGTTAATTTGTTGCTCAGACTGAAAGTAAACAATAAGAAGAATCAGGGGTAGAAATAAAGGAAGTAACTTTCGCAAAACGTACGCTGCTTTGTGTGGCAAGAATTCAAAGTAGTATTGTGAGCATATAGTAGTATATTCGACTGAACTTAAATTTTAGAAAGTTGGCTTCTGTGAGCTCTGGTTTTATTTCTACGGAAGTTTTGACGCTCAAGTAGAACATGTAGATCGAGAACCATTATCTTGAAGTCATCAGCAGTATCTAGGTCGACAAATGTCGGTCCCGCATGATCAAATGTTAACAGCCATTTGTCAGTCATTCCAAGTGATGGTGATCTTTGAGATTTGAGAATCCTCTCGATCCTAGTTTAATTCGCACGGTAAGCAAGCTTCACTAATATCTTACATTTCAACTGTTTCATCTATAGCTTACAAGCAACTCGGATTGACTCTAACAACCATGTCAGCCATAAAGAATTAGAGAGCGACATGTGTTCGAAACGAAATTCTCGCGGGTAATGGAGAGTGACCGAAATGTCAGCAGAATCACTATGTCAGTCATACATCTAAAAGACAGATTTTAAGTTCGGAATGATATATAGCTATATTAATGCAGCAGGATAGGTCATGAGAGTTTGTTGCAAATCTTTACAAAATTTTGTCAGCACCATGCACGGTAGCATAATCTTTGAGCTTAATCTGTTCACGCCACTGTAAAACACAAGTTTGTGTACCAAGTGTAAACTCGTCCCTTATGAACAAGCCAATTATTCGCTAAATACTTATGCAGGCAAGCAATGTCCCACGAAGATTTGTTTTCACCAATAGGCGACCGGCATCGTGGATGTGATGATCGTGTTGTAATGCCGTCAAAGTAGCCGCCCACCGCGTTAACAGCTTATGCTAATTAAGCAGTAGGAACGAAATATCTACCGGAAAACAGCTTAGATTGAATATGGTAATGAAGTCATCGTTCATAGGGTTCTCGGCAATAGCTCCTCTCTATCTGATTTGATGCCTAAGCTGATTTGCTGCAGGTTTGGTATCACCAATAATTTGTTTTGATTACGTTACCAAGTTGGTTGCCTATGCTTGGAATACCTAAGCAAACAAAAGTTAGATCGGTCATCAAAAAGGTCATTTGAACTGGAATTCCATTATCATGTCTCGACAGAGTGATAAAAATTCGTTCAGAACTTTTGCTTGTTGCTTCTGCAATGGGATCGGTGCCAAATAAATCATAGCATCACAACGTGTTAGCTCCTCGATACCCCAAAACTTTGGGAGTTATGCGATACCTATCTCTCCTGAAGCATGGTCAATGATTGATCCATCTTAGGTCCATCGCCATGCTTGAATGGGAACCAACGAGGTGATCAGGGTGCCGATAAAGTGATCAGTTCTCTTACTTTGTCTAGCCCTCTTTAATACACGATCCCTTAAAGTGCATGGAATCAATGAGCAAAGTGGCTCCTACCAGAGCAACCAAAATTTTGTCTGAAGTCAATTAAAATCAAGACAGCAGTGTTCGTTCCTGTTTGAGTAAGGATTTGATGCACAGATTACCTCTACTGCCATTTCAGCTTAACTGCTCTCTTCGTTTTCTTGACTATTCTAAAATTTTCACATCACTCCACCAAAGTTGGTGGACGTGTTATTGAAATACATCTGCTGGCTTCTATCTAACAAAGATACTTCCTTCGTTTGAACGAAATTAAAAAAAAACAAAACGACTAACTTCAGAAACGATAGATTAATTCTCCTCGTTTGTTTGTGTAATGAATGGGTTTCATAAATGTGAACCAACCTCAATCAAACAAACATTTCATCACCAGCATAATTACCTCAACCATTATATAATTGATGCGCAGAAATACTTGACAATCAACAGTGATTGATTGTGACACGAATATTCTTACCTGCGCCTGTTAAATGCTACCCTAGAAACCCTAGAATCACCGAGTGATACAGCGACAGCCACTCATTTGTACATTCTAAGCACCTTCACTTGTTTCGATCATAACTGCCTTTCAACGGTACTTGGGCCGATAGAACGTATCCATCGCTCTCAGTTCCACAATGGAGTGGTGAACTTTGTTGTGTCCCGTCGCTTTTGCTCGATTTCGCCTCCAAATTTCGGTTGATCCACGTCTGTGGTCAATGGGTTAAAGCGGCGGGCATTATTTTACTGCCATATTACGGTATGAGTGCAAAATGAACGAAATGTAATTATGACTGGCTCGATTGAGCAACGACTGTGGTGAAGGTGTGGGCGGTGCCACACTTCGCTATCACTCTCCGCTACCACCAACAATGAACCCTCATCTAGCATCAGGCATTGGTTGGTCCCTGTCTCGTCATATACTAACCCTAACTTTTTGAAAAGGTCAATTTGACGGCAGAGGGCTGTGCTCTCAAGAGAGACGCCCATCCAAAGTAATTTGAGCACTCATTACTGCTGATGTATTGCTCACCAGTCAATGAGCCTGGCGCACGTTTAATTATCAGCAATTGCTCTGAAAATATTACCACTCTTGACCGTATGCTGTGTCGCATCAAAAGATATTTAGCCTACGCTATTCGACAATTGTTCTTTGTGTACAAATGTGTGTTGCTCTAAAACTCGAGAGCGACGGACCGTTTTAGCTTTTGATAAATGGAAGTTTGTTCGACGTGATCACTATGTCAGGAATATTTTCCCCTTGAACTGTTTCATTGTGCGTTATTGTGCCAGAGTAGGCATGATAATGACTTTCTCTTTGCTTCTTAGTTTAGCCAAATATTCAAGCATGTCCTGATTCTCGAACAGTTTATAAACACTGTGCCATGTAGGATCACCTCAACTCCGCTCACGTACAATTTTACTGGAGTGGGATACATATATAAGACAAAGTAACTACTAAGGATACCCTGGATCACCTCTTCCCAGTTTGTTTTCAAACAAAAAGTTCAAGCAGGCGGGTCATTCCTTGTAGTTTTGTGAGTTACCGAAAGTTAGACATCCGATACCCTGATGTTTGCCAAGCATCGGCTTCCCTTAAGAATCTTCATCATCCCTTCGGGAACGTCGTCGTTGCCTGATAAACCGAGTGTGATGCCGATTCCTTTTGCGATGCTTACTAGCTTTCATGCTGATAGGCAGCTGGTGCATCACCGTAACCATTGTTTGCCAAGCAATTTAGGCGTTGATTTTCTCAGATTGCATGATTACCCAATGCGCGTCTCTCTGTTGTCTCCTCCTCCTGTCTGCTCCCTCTCGCCTGACTGGCCACATCTATTAATTAACCAATTAAAGTAGTGCTTTCATATGAATACGGTATAGCGGCGATCCGCCCAAGCATTACTGAATCGTCTTTCTCAATTCACTGTCGTTTGGTTTGTTGTTGTAGCAATTTTCATTTATAAGTTCCTGAATCCGTCTATTTAATGCTGACACAATCCTAATCTTATCCTGTATTCAAGTTTTTCACATCGGTTCACCCTTTTCAGAATGGTTCCGCTAGAAGGCGAAAAGGATCTTTCGCCATTCAGCGTTGAAAGCATTCTCAGACGGAAAGACGAAATTCTCAAGCCACAAGCTATGCCATCGACTTCCTCCTTCAGCGAGTCTTTTGTCCCCATCACACAGAATCACATGAAAATTCCGGGTCCCTACGAAGCTGCGATGCTCTTCTTTAAGCGGTCCAGGTGCTGATTGAATTTCTGCATTTATCTCTCCAATTTGAATCGGATTACTTACCTAAATTTTCAAGACTCTCCCTTCCTCTTTCCGAAATCACACCTGAATCTGCAAGTTCATCGCGGCGCTCAATCGCTCCAGTGCAGTGGATAAACGCTTGGGGTGCTCCAAGCGATTCAGACGGTGAGTTTTGCAGTGACGCTCCTTCAATCGCACTATTTATGTTAAATAAATATGTTTTCAGCCAATGATGATGCTAAAATTCAAATGGGCATAAACAAGTGTATGCTGCGAAAGCATAAGAACAATCGCAAACCTCGTACACCATTCAGCACTCAGCAACTTCTTTCACTGGAAAGGAAGTTTCAACAGAAGCAGTATCTGAGTATAGCGGAGCGAGCCGAGTTCAGTGCCAGCCANTATCAATATGACAGACCGTACTCTCGTGACGTGACAGCGACCTCCTTTGAAAACAGTAGTAGAGAAGTGGTAAGACAATATCTGGCATCTCAGCCTTTTAGTTTAACTTTCGTAATTTACGCATTTGAACTTTTTTCATCACCAAAATGTGAGGAAGAAGTCTACTACACACCCCTTTGAACGAGATTTCAGTTGTTGCGATTGCGCAAAAAGCTACTACGACTACATCTAGCCAAAACTGTCCAGAACTGCCATCGTCGCTATGCATCATGACAAGTTTTTTGAACATCCTACATTGGTACCGTTGTGAACTCTTTAATGCTGTTTCACCTACCTCGTCCGCGCATACACCCAAGACGATCTTTAAAATTCATAACGGGCCTAGGCCGTTTTCAGACCTGACATGATATTCAAGTAGCAACGATTGCTTTTGATAGTTTTCTGTGGTGTGATCCCTCAAAACATTAGCCCTGCACTTCTTCCTACTAGTTGGTAGGACGAATTCGATAAATTATATGAACAAAAATTCTATTGATAAATTCCTCTCCTATTATAGACCATTGTCGTAAAATGGAAGCGAATGAAACTGAGCGTAAAATGAAATTCCACCCTTGTACACACCGCTACAACTATCATCGAAGTTCAATAGTTTGTAATACGTTACTTGCTTCCACTGTTCAGAACAACCGAATGCTTTTTTATCATTAAGAATGCACGTCGAGTGATATGTTATTAAAATTTGTATTCGATGCTTAATTTCTTGTCACAATGAAGACTCGATTTCTATTCCTCCAACATAATTGCCCGTCCTTCTCCTCCCACNNNTGAATAGTAGTACATAGAGGGCTAGAATTAAATAAAAGTTTAAGGAATAATTGNTCCCCCCCCCCCCCCCCCACTGTGCTCGCCGTGTGTTTTCCCGCAAATGCCGATCAAGGTGAAATTCCTTTTGTGGTTCAAAGCTCGAGAGAGTGAAGAAGCGCCCTAGTGCTGCGGCTAAATAGAAGCCGGTAAAAGGGGACAGCGCAGGAGGTTTGGTAGGTGGGACGAGAAACAGAAAGGAGTTTCGGAAAAAAAAGAATGTTTGATTCAGCTGGTTTTTTTTTGAAACAATCTTCTGCTGTTGTCTGTGGTAATTTGTAACACGATTTTTGCCTCGAGGAAATTGAACACAGATATCAACAATTTTATGGAGAATGTTTTGATCGGGACACATCACGATATTTCAGAATCGCCGGGCGAAATCAAAGCGTTTACAAGAGGCTGAAGTAGAGAAGGTGAAATTTGCTCATGCTAACGCACTTGCATCAGCGGCCATGGTGAACGACTCATCCAGAACGTTTGTCGCCTTAAGATATCCGACACAATGGTGAGACAAGTCGTGCAACATCTTCAATGTGATCTTCCTTAATCGCAGTCATACGCTGTGCATTGTTGTCCATTCCCTTTTCGTTGTGATTCTCGGTTACGTTTTTCTCTTTGATGTACGCTTGTGTTCTATGAAAATATAATTCCACACAAAGGTGCTAGGATGAGCAGGTGTATGGGGAAGACGGACACTTAGATCAGTCAGGGGCAGCCACCTCACTGAGTATCAACTTTTATTACTGGCTCACTGCAGTTACCCTTATCTTGCAGTAAAAAAAATGGAAAGTATTGCTGGTCACTTGGTTATCAATACGTAGAGTGAATAGTAGTACATAGAGGGCTAGAATTAAATAAAAGAGTAAGGAATAATTGATCTAATTAGAGCTAATCGGAGTTACTGAAAAGGTTTCTTTTTACCTTAGCTATAGTCATATCCAACAGGGCATCCCATTGAAGGAGTCGATCCACTGCCACTGGCCGATCTAAGCGCACCACATCCAAACTGTGTACTTCAACAGTAAGCCAGTTTTGCATTCTGGTGCTCGACCCAGAATGCTGAAAGCTGGTTTAAGGGTGCTGCCCCAATGATGTGTGACTGTGACGGGTAACGGAACTTTTCCCCGATTGCGGCATTCTCCCTCGCGGCATGCGGCAATTACCGTACTCACCCCGCCTCCCCCGCCAATCAATAGGACGCGATAATGTTCGATGATTGCCTTTCTTTTTTCATTAGATTTGATCTTGTTTCTGTTCCTTTTTCGTTATTATTTTTATTGGACTTGATTAACTAGAATGACTCGTCCTATGTAAGCGACGATCAAGACCGCATTGGAATTGAAGAGAGCGATCAGCCAATTCAAATAACTAAAAGACTCCCCACCTCACAGATTGCGCGCTCCAATCTTCCACCGCAATCCTGCGATACGCGGCGGGTGCGGCGTGCACGACGCCGCTTTCGGGGAGAAGATTCCGGACCTCTCTTCTCGAAACTCGTTGATTGCAGACCGTTACTGAAATTCTCATCGGTGCGCTGTTGTATTATATTTTTGCCTGAACAACCACTTAATTTTTATGCACTGTTTTGTTTGGCAGTTTACACGCATCTCATCAGTGAACTATTGGTTTAGCTGGCAACACAAAACATTAATCTCATCACAGGCATCAATCTCAATCTCATCCTTACGATGAATAACAACGTACCTATCAATGTCAATTGTTCCGTGTGCGTGTTGTCACTGACTCAGGAAAATTTTCTCAGATACCGGTCATCTTTACAAACATTCATATTGCAAAAATGTGGTGATTACAATGGGCACTTAAGTATTCATGGACCACCAGTTCACTCTCGTGATTTTCCTTGAGGAGGCCGATTGATGTAATATCATCACCGTACCGCAGCCTCAAGCAATGTTGGTTTCCGAGCTAACAGCTTCGCCCGTGAAACCCAGTGAGTGTTATCAGAATGCTTCGCATAGCACCTGAATTCCAATGAAGACTAAAAGGCGGTTTTGGTGTTGTTCACGATATAGCTTCAATGTAACCTTTCATACATCTAAATGGAAAAGGAAGTGGATATGACGAAGCAGGCTTCCGTGAGAAAATCGTTGAACATCAACGTTCACTTTGATCTGTCAACTTTTATCGTGAGTCAGATCAGAGGGGTTGATTGATATCGAACTTCAGCTCCATTTCTAAACAGATCATTTGGATGTAGACTGTCATCAGGCTCGATTGATAATGTGGAACTCGATTGATGAGTGCTCTGTGATTTCGATCCTGCAGTAACGACTATCGCCTGAAGCTTGCAAACTAGGCTGCTTATTTTCATTCAAACTAAAAAAAACTCGAATTGACCACGTTTAGATTCATAGGGACCCAGCTTGTAATATTCCGTAGATACTGTATCTTCATAAGGGACAAGAAAGCTTTCTGATCCACTGACCAGAGAACCCTCCCAATACACCGGCACAGTGGCAGAAAATTCAACGCTTTCGACAATGGATTGAAATCCTGAACAATGGCGCTGACTATCATGGAGAAATTACCACAGTCCTATCGCCTTCACTCCAGAAGGATACCTCTACCTTACCGAAACAACCGAGCTCAACGGAGTTGTAAGGGTTTCGGAGATTTCCCATACTATCATTAATTATTTGGCAAGAAATTCGCCGACTACTGGTTGAGGGGATGGGTTAGCTTGCAAAGCATGGATTTATTATCACGTGTCATTAACTCCCCGATAAGTAATTTTCACGGTTACAGAGAAATGCTTGAAATGAAATGGGAAGAGCAATCTAATCCATTCAACCAAGTTCAACGGAAAAATCGAAAATGAAAACTCGTTTTTTTTTTGGAAAATATCGATACAAAGCCGTGCAAGCATGATCTACAACTACGATTGTAAGCCAGAGTGACTTTCTCAGTCAAGTCTCCTACGTCCTTTCACATGTTTTAAGATGTATACTAACGTCCAGGTGGGGAGCTTCCCCTTACCATTGCGTAGGTCACAACTCTTATGAAGCGCATGGTCGGATCTCAGAACTCAACTGTTTTTATTCTTGAAATGTATATTTCGAATAAGTTTATGGACCACCAGGCAATGACTTGACCATCAAGTTCAATAGGGAATGATCAGACGTTGCCTCCATTTGAAAGGTGCTCAGAGTGAGTAACTTCTTCTTTGCAACCGTATTAAGCGACCCACGTGTGAGATGAGGGAATCTCCGCCCGTGGTGTCCTCATTGGCCGTCTTGTTTATGACGGTAGCCTGCCCAAGAGGCCCACCAATCAATATGAGACTTTTCTCAACTGTCATGCTGCTGCATGATTAAGCCATGCTACTCGCCCTCTTTTTGACTTTGATGGCACCTTACCCTCAACAAAGATACGATAGCCATACTAATTGTTTGGAAAAAGCGAGTTCGCGTTACCTTGTTTTTTATACACTTCTAGTTCTCAGTTTTCTATGAAAAATATTACATAATTCAACGCAGTCGGCAGAACCATACAAAGCGGTGAAATAAAAATTGGCTAATTTTGAGTCCCCAGTCCATCATTCTTCGTGAGGGCACGAAGTATGACGGGCCGGGGAACGGAGAATGCTATACTTATAACCAGAGAGCATTCGCTTTTTTGAAAGTATTCAATTACTTGTGAGGTAGCTCTCGTATTCTTAAACTAAACAGAAGTGCGTTGCTCTCATTACTCAAGTTGTAATTATCATTTCGATACTAATCTCAATCCGATTGGATGAATCGCCCACGGGCTTAGATCAACTGAGAGTATCTTTTAAAATGCAATGTTGCAAAGGTGAGTTTGCTATTGCTGTATTTTTGATATTTGGGAAGAAGTTGTGTCCTTCATCGAATATAGCCGAGCTAAACCTCTGTGAACAGTCACCACTGTGCAAGAAATGGTTACTAGAACTTCGGTCTCATATGAACTTCCGAAATTCCGACTCAAAACCATTATTTTCTGAAGAAGAAAACTTCTTTGAACATAGTTCAGTGAAATCCATTATCGCACGCTACTCAGCAATACGGAGATCACTTCACGGATTTCAAGAACTCACACCTTCAGCAGCGGTTTCCTACCCAGTTCACTCACTCGCCCGTCCCAATCAGTCATCTGGCTAAGGTGGCCGAGCTAGTGTGTTAGACATGCTTGCATGTGCAACATCAAACGAACATTCATTGAGAATGAAGGAGTGCAATTTTCTAACAATAGGAACTCTGTTGATGGTGCACATGAAAATTTCGAACTGAATATGTACAACTCCTATATTTTAATGATGCAGATGGCTGCAGAACGAGATGTTCAGTTTTAACCCGATTGAGTCGCACTTTCAAATTTTATTTCTTGAAATGATGGTCTTATTTCTGTTTGAGTCTGTATCATTCGGGTGTGGTGCAGTAGGAACGAAACTGTCGCGTCGCGGCGAAACAGGCGCCGCGACAAAGGAATGTAGCGGAATGCGGCAGCAAGTAAAAAAATTCAGAAACAAAAAACCAACATTAGAATCATGTCAAAAACGATAATGACACATTGATTGAGCTATATGAGGAACGCTGGAACCGTAACAAAGAGGCAAAGGGTTCGCGACTGCCGCGCGCGCGGCGAATCGATTACACAAAACCGTTCCTACTGCTCGTCTCTCGTACATTCCCATCTCATACAATATTCCTGAAGACCGATCCACCGTCCTTTCACGGAAGCATTGATAGAGGTAAAGTAAGCCGACATCAGTATCTCCTACAGTAACTACCGAAGCAGTTTCTTCGTAGCTGTGCAATATACTGTTTTTCATATTTATTTCATCATATTTATGTTTTTGACAGCATATCGAATGACGTACTAAACAATAAACAATAAACAATACTGTGGTGCACAATAGATTGCACTCTACAGGAAGCCTAAACACTTGAAAGCTAATTTTGAAAGCTAGAACTTTGGCTTTCTCTGTTGCTGATATATTTTATGGGAGACCAAAAAAGTAATATTAACGCAGTAATCAATAGATCACAGAGATGTTCAGATTTTTTACAAGCAGAATCGGTTTCTTCGCCGTTGAATGAATTGAACTGTTTTACTCCTCTGACTTTTCCACACATTTTCTAGAGTTCGCATACACTACATGCTTTTTTATGCAAGTGCAGGTGTACGAGACTCTTGCACAGAGAATGAATCGAAATCCACACCTTACTTCGTCCTGGCAGGTGTTATGATCAAATTAATCTAAAGGAGAAGATGCAAAGGAATCAGCGATTTCTGAGCGCAACAAGCGCCGTAATTCGGCATGCAACTTCACAAAAAGTGCTGCGCATTTGGCTACAAATTGGGGGGATTAGGTCTCGAAATAGACTGCAGCTTATATTTCGAACCATATCGCTCTCAGAAAATGAAGCAAGTACCTTAGCTGACTCAAAATTGTCGAGAAAGCCGCTGCTTTGGTGTGTTTCCAATGTACTCCCACTTCGATATGAAATTTAATATTCTCGCATTTATTTTCAACTTCTCCTAATTTTCTGATAAGACAACGATCCGCAGTGATGAGCCGGATGGAAAACAGTTAAACTGGCTGGATTTTCCAGAAGAAAAACTACTATGAGTGTTTTAAAAGAATATTGATGCCTTTTCCACCAGGATATCAATTACTTCTCAGCGACCCGTCGGTACCATTCATTAAGGAAAATTCTAATAATCAATATGAATATGGGAGACAACGCTACAATCCATGCTTCGGAGAATATCCTACCCTATTTGCACGCCAAAAAATTCTAATATTGTCATTGCTGGCATGGGCTGGTGGTGTCGTGGAAAGTGGCGCACGATCGCACACCCAAGGTCAGGGGTTCAATTCCCAGACCTAAACGCTTTCGAGAATCGCACAAAATGTATACAAGCAGAAAAGTTCATGACAAAGTTCGCGCAGTTAAGAAAACCGAGCTCCTGAAATGTTTAGACACCTCTCTGACTTATTGATTACCACGACAAAATTACTTTTTTGTTTCCTGTGGAACATTAGGTGCTAAGTGGGTTGGGGCGGCACCCCGCGTGCCCCCAACCCACTTAGCACCGAACATTATATATAAACAGGAAGGAGAGGAGCAAGGTATCAGCTGCCCTGATGGTGAGGTTTTCTGTAGTGCGCAGTCTAATGGGCGACGGAACATTCACCCAGAACTGGATGGCAAACCGCGCGGCGAAATTCGTGAGATTTAAACGACCTGGCGCCTATCATTGGGGCACAAAATTGAAGTGGGATAGATGGAGGGCATCAGCTGGCCCTACTCATCCAATCTACTTGAAACCCGTGCCCCAATGATAGGCGCCAAAGCCGTTTTAATNGGTGTTATGATCAAATTAATCTAAAGGAGAAGATGCAAGGGAATCAGCGATTTCTGAGCGCAACAAGCGCCGGTTGAGTAATTCGGCATGCAACTTCACAAAAAGCGCTGAGCAGGTGGCTACAAATTGCGGGAATTAGGTCTCGAAATAGACTGCAGCTTATATTTCGAACNTCTCGAAGAATAAAAGCATTGGCTTGTAATCGGCTGGCCACCGCAAGTCACTGTATTGGCCACATGCGCATTCATTACGCCACTCCTGAATAGAAGTCGAATGCTTGAGCGCATCCCTTTGGCGGGATTGGTTAACGTTCCAAGACTTCCGTATAGTAGAAGAGTCATCATCTTATTTCATCCGCTATATACAATTGAGACTTGAAAAAGGCGTTCCGGTCTGGAAGCAATGGAAAGAGGATAGAATTTTGGAAATAATGTGAGTAGTAGATGCTCATATAATATTCAGTACCGTCGAGGATCTATTGATCATTTGCTTCCGCAATGCTGATTGTGAGACCGACCGGGCGTTGTTCTCAAATGAGGGCTTCTTCTGCTAAGAACGCATTCATGGCGTCCGCAAATCTTGCCGAAGAACCCAGGTTTTTTTCAGAACTTTTATTGACTATATATGTTTGTAATAAATAAGCTTTAATAAAACATTCACACGGATTAAGTAATGGGTGGAGGTGGTGCAGTGGAAAGTGGCGCACCACCTCACACTCACGGTCAGGGGTTCAATTCCCGGTCGATACCCGCCTGAGCCAACCAAGGTTTATATCCCTTCGGGAGAGTTAGTACAAGAGACTCGTCTGGGGGATAAAGGCCTGACCCGTACATCGGCTGACCACCGTAAGTGATTGCACAGGCTACCCACGCACCTATTACGCCACTAGATTCTGAATGGAAGTCGAGTGCGGGGCGCATCCCTCAGACGGGATTGATTAACGCCAAAAACTTTATCCTTTTATCCTTTATGATGCAAAATGAATATTAATACTATAGAGTTTGTTTACAAACATGAAAATGTCGAAAAAGTCCTAAATGTGCAAAGAAACAAAAATCATGGGTGGCACCCAGTAATGGGTGTCATTGTCCCATGCACCAGTCATAGCGGCACCCACCGGTGGTAGCCATTGTCGTCAAAAGGTTAATGGGTACCGCATGTATTCCTCTTAATTGATAGTATCATGTTATTCACTATTTTAGTAGATACAGTACATAGATCGCTTTATCTTTTAGTAGGATTTAACACCGATAAATATGTAGAGATGTATATTGGTATAGCTTGCGTACGTGGTGGGTGGGGTGTGGTGCAGTAGGAACGAAGTGGTCGCTACGCAGCGAGAGAGACGTCGCGCGCGAAGGAATGTAGCAGAATGCAATAGCAAATAAGAAATATAGGAACTAAAGAACTAACAGTAGAATCATGTCAAAAGGTCGCATGACGATTGAGCTGTCTAAGGAGTGTTACAACTGTTATAACGAAGCGAATGGTCCGCGACAGCCGCGTGCGGCGGATCGATTACACAAAACCATTCCTACTGCTTGTCTCCCGTGGTGGGTTGGTGTATGTGACACGTTGATGTGAACGTTGGTGCCGGTGTGGGTGTGCGTTGTTTTGAATACTTCCCATCAACGAGTGCCATTATAATTCTAGCCTACTATTAGGAAGCCAATTAATGAAAACTGCAAATGAAAAATTGACGGAATAAAGTTGACTTTTTTCCTAGCTTAGACTCCATACTTTCTATTCCTTCCGTGAGTCTGGCAACCCAGAAACAACACGAAAGGAATTACTGATATCCAGCTAAATAAATGTAACACAAACATCACAAGTATCTTTGAACATGGTTTTCTTTTTGCGTCATTCTCGCGGGTAGCTGGTGCTTCTGAGTCTATAAAGAATTCAAACCTAGTTTTTTTTTGTAATCTACTTCTTCTGCTGCCGTAAGCATCAGTCTCAAGATCACTGTAGCAAAACCCAAAACAGGACCGTACGCCATCCGGACCTCCTCACTCAGAAAGGTCATACGTGGGATAGAGTGGAGTGCGCGCAATTGCACCAACTTGCCCTGATTTGAGTGCATCTGTGAGCAGAACTTAAACAACAAAATCAGACAAACACTACTTGCGGCGGTTGCGTCGCGGGCTTTGCCTTGGAGCGCGTTATTTTGGAGTGTCTAGGCACTGCGGGTAGGCCATGATAACAGGAGAATTCCTCTTTCAGAACTC